>CM055730.1:4518800-4611300 GCA_029465975.1 Dallia pectoralis
ATAATGTTTCTGTATTCTGATCAGACGACTTGATTACTGGAAGTAGAGAGGGAGTGGCCCTCATCGTGTCAACACTGTGTCAAGCAATTATAATTACTGGTCCTTGTAATTTGACAAGAATTAGATATGTTCAAAAATCTGTGAAATGCTTCTTTAACCGATACAACCAAAACATAAACAACAAAGACAAGCAACCGAAACGAGAATACATGGCACATACATGGCAAATACATGGCAAATACATGGCACATACATGGCACATACATGACACATACGTGGCAAATACATGGAAAGTACATGGCAAATACATGGCACATATATGGCACATATATGGCACATACATGGCACATACATGGCAAATACATGGCACATATAAGGCACATATGTGGCACATACATGCCAAATACATGGCACATACAGTGGTGGCTGGTCCCCTCCAGGAGTCTGAGTTGTCCGAGGTTCCTCCGCAACCTGTGGACATTGATGATGGCTCTGCATACTTTGTGGCTTCATTACCAGGTGGATTGGGGGGAGTATGGCCTGGAAGGTTCTGGGAAGGAATATTCTCGACCACTCCGCACCAAGGGACTTCCACAGTTGTCGCCAGAAACACCCCGCGCCCCATCCTGTGCCCCGCCTAAAATTCTTATCTGTTTACCGTTGAAATGCTCAACAAAAAGACCAGCAAATAGATATGCTGAACAATGTTGACAGTAATCAAGGCAACTCCCTAATTTCAGGAATCAGGTTGAATGTACAGGCAAGAGAACGATTAATGTCTCTTATCGTAAGCCTAAATGTGAACCTAGCTGACTCTGATCTTTGCCAAATGCCAGACAGTTCTCAATAAGATACAGGACCGTCCTCTATATACCTTGTCTGGAGCAAGTCAGTTACTGGAAAAAATGCTAAACCCCAGAATTGATGCCAAGAGTGTTAGTGAAAATGTTTGTACTGTTGCACTTATTTGTCACATATGTAAGTTATTTGTTTTCTGCCTAAATGTGATGTGACAGTCACAACTTATATCTCACAGTATGTGTCACAAATCCTTTGTTGGTGTGGTTTGGAGGAATCTGGATCTGTCACCTAATCCAAGGTGCGGTTGTGATATCGGAACCACTCTTGTGACAGCAGATGTCATATAATTATGTTTGTGGGTTTTATTAAACCCAACAAACACATATATCTTGATGAAATTAAATTCCACTTAAATAAAGACTTACTAAAAAATGAAACCGTTCTTAAAGCAACACTTACTAACACAAAAGACCTGACATACTAAAATGATCCACAAGACAAGGAAAGCGGAGGAGCAAACAAATGTACACAGACTGATGCGATAATGGTGTAAATCATAATGACAGGACAATGAATGAAATGAGTCCGGGGATGAATTCATGACTGAAGGGAAACTGGGAAACACGAGGTGAGGACATGCGGTTTTCACCTCACCGTGAGAGTATGAACCTGTTTAGACGATCTACTTCTCATTTTTGCACAGGGATATTGACTTTAACGTATACACATACGCTCAGAATTAAGACGATGACATATTTCATCTAGTTTCCATCGTATTAGTAACTTTTATTAGTTAACTCACAATTCACAGTCAAAGTGCATTACTTTGGTTGACAACTGTTTCTCTTCCATGGCCAAGGTGTGATACTGAGTCGGCCCATTGTGCCCATATAATAAGGTCTGTCAGACCAGTAGGTGTTAAACTCAACAGGTCAATGTGAGTACTGCGATTTCTTTTCAGAATTATTTGAGGAGATTTTTCTGTTTTTAGTATTAGGGTTAATGCATCGGTCAATCAGGAAAGCGCTAAGATGTCGAAGTTAGGAAAGTGCCAATATCCAAAAGCAAAAATTACATAGCATATTCATAACCATATTTAGAAACTTTGGATTCATGTTTACGTGTTTTTCCTAACAGTACAAAAGCATTTATTTAAATATATAAAATTAATGATTCCGAGCAATCTATTCAATATCATTGCCAATTGATGAGCCAATAGCATTTTATGCAGAAACTGTATATGCTCAGTTAACTAGCTATTAAACCACATACTACTTTAGTTTGGCTATATCTTGAACTTTTGTTATATTTCAGGATATTTGTTATATTATACCAATATTTGATAAGATGTAAAATGCTCCTGTCTCTCTCTTGGGCTATCAATGTCTCGGTCTGCCAGTCTCAGAACATTTAAGTTATGTAAACGACCGGGAAAGGAGGTAACTCCTCTATTAACAATGTACATTATCTCTGACGATCCGGAGAAGCAAACTGTTAGTCATTTACTGGATTTGCTTTGAAATAACCGTACGAGTTTGTTCACATTTCTTTCCCTGAAACACCATACATGACAGGTGTTTTAGAGATATCCACAGAACCGTAAAGTCAATTAAGTTAGCATGCTGAAATGATATGACAGGGTCTCCTTGTCTCGGTCTGTCTCTGTCTCAGACCATCTGTTTAATTCATCGAAAAATGCAAATTGTTTCTCTTGATCTCGGATTCTGAGTGACATTTTCTGAATATATTTTCCAATATCTGTCCAAGAATGAGAATGTAGCCAGATCTCATGCAACATAAAATAGAAATACAGGATTTATTATGGGTTATCAAAATGTACGTTTCATACAATCTAAACAATTGACCCTTCGCTAAGCCACGCCCTCCTACGCCTGGCAAGCTTTCGAGCCTGGCACGTCTATTGCAATGTGTATTCACCGGTGTCAGACATTCCCAATGAGATATTTAGTCATTTTTGGCGAACAGGTGAAATATCTGAAAGAGCAAGACTAAAGGGGCTGCAGTATGCATTCTAGGGATATATCCACGACATAATATGCAACCGATTAGAGAATAACGTCTTTAAAATTCAAGCTAAAGCGGTCCCAGCGCAAGCAGCAGCTGCCTCATACGCTAACCATTCAAGTGGGAAATATACAAATTGAGGAACAGCTATGTTCATGCACAGCAGTAATAAAGTGTACCATTATTAGACTTAATAATCAAAATCTGATTACACTTTGCCAAAAAATATTTTAAAACACCAGCCCAGTTCTGGAACGGCATTCTTTGGAGTGATGAAAACTAAGTAGTATAGTAGATAGTAGATAGTATACTTGTGCCGTCCTCTGTTTTCTCATTCTTTTTAGCTGTTATCGGTTGACCCGTCACCACCCAAAAGCAACCTGAGAAAAACAAAAACAGACAATTTACCAAGGGGACTGATCAACAGACATGCATACCTAAAGACAGAACACTACATTCGTGAAGAGAGACAGACATTTAAATTGATTTGTAAAATGTGTAAATCTTGATCAAATGTAAAAACAACACTTTTCTACAGAGTTAACTTTTAGATTACTACATTTATTGTTTTGTTTTTACATTTTTGGAGGATACAACTAACTCACCCGCAGAAACAGCAACAGCATTCTACACAGCAATCAATACATTGGGTATTGCCTTCTGCTGACTTCTTATTTTGGTGCACCGTTTTCTGATTCACTCCAGCCGTTTTTTGTATCTTCGGTTGCTGACCTACAACCCTGTTTGTTTTTTTCTGTCGGTGGTTTGCTTTTTTATTTGGTGCTTTCGTTTTGTTATTTGCCGTCTTTGGGTCTTTTGGTTTGTGGTTCTTTACTGTTGCTGGATCTTTAGTGCTATCGGTTTCGTCCTCAGTGATATCATTGTCATCATCATCGTCGTCGCCATCATCATCATCATCGTCATCGTCGTCATCATCATCATCATAACCGTTGTTGTCCGCCCCATCTGAGTAGTTATCCTCGTCCATGGCAGGGGAGCTAAAGACATTTTAAAAAAATCATAACATGTCTCTTATCTGCTCACCGGAACAATGGCTACAAACATCTACAGTAATCTATTTGATGAAGTTAAGGTGAGTTTGATAGATCATGACTTCATCTCAGTACAAATGCCTTTATTTATTATATACTCATTGTAGCCCTCCATGTTGACGTAGCATTTTCTAGTTATCAATGACATCATTGGCGAGTAAACACATGCTGTGTGTGGTGGTGGCTACAGAAAATAGTTTACATTGTGCCAGTTTAAATTCACAAAATTCTGCGAGTTGTTTCTTCAATATGCAGTAAAATATATATATTTGAAAGCAGATGCAAGGATTTTGTGCCACATACAAATACTGCTGTTTTCTAGAGTCACTATATAAGTCTCAATACAAAATAACTGGAAAGTTCCAGTTTCCGCACATGTATTTCAATATATTACATTGCTGATCGACTTACCTTAATGAGAAATCACAGTTGGAATCTCTCTTGACGCTCTCTATGTCTGTTTCTCTCTTGGTCTGTCTTTGATTCTGTCTGTCTCAATCTCAGAACATCTCTGTTATTTATCTAACAGGGGAGGGAGGTTCAAAACATCATTTATCTCTCATGATCCGGAGAAGCAAACACCTGTCATTTACTGGATCTGCTGTAATATAACAGTACCAGTTTGTTCACATTTCTTCCTCTCAATGATCATACATGGTGTGTCAAAGATATCCCCAGAACCAGAAAGGTAGTTATGTTGCGATGCCATTATGAGGGCAATCTTGGCAATGTAGCCACAATAACAGAGTTTACCACAAGCTATCAGAGATAACATCCAAAAGATGATATTCATGGCATTCAATACCTACAAGGGCGCTATAACCTATGCCTGAATACACAACTGAGAGGTGCATGTATTTGTTCTGTATCGGCCCCATAGTGCCAGTGTCAAACTTGTATTAATGTGTATTAATGTGTATTAATTAATGCCTGATATCTGTTCAAGAATGACAATGTAGCCAGAACATGTGGAAACATATTTGTCTATTATGTAAGAACAAAATCATGCGTTTTAACATAATTTCCATATCTTATAGGTTATCCAATCAAAAAGTACGTTTTAGGCTATTGTAGTAAATACAGTGCTAATTGAAATTTTATGCAGACTGGTTGTGAAGATATTTATCTATAGTTTTAGAGAAGTTGCATTTTCAACAACATTGTTGATAGCGAGGAACAAATTAAAACCCCCTGATGATAAGCAGATACAATAGAGATTATACACGGGCCTTCAATAACGAGAACTGTTTTTGCTGCACTACAGGTTATGTGTATTTTGTTTTGATTGTTGAACTTTACATGGACAACAGCGCCCTCTTAATGACAAAATGTGAACTCACATTTTACATTCAATACTCGCATCTAAAATGTAAGTATGCTTCCGAAAACACTGGGATAACTACAAGGTACAAGCCCATGATATTATGTCTGGGAGGTGGTCCTGAGCTGGTTGTCACGGTGTCACTGGTGATCCTGTGCTTGTTACTTAAAAAATGTCATCGGATATGTTGTCTAGAATCAGTATCACTTTAAAAACTGAATGGTGTTGTTAACTATGAAACCTGGGGTCCGTTTCAAGAAGCAGGTTTAGTGAAAACTCGAAGTAAGTTAACCCTGAGATAAGGGAAACTCTGGGTTGTCTGTTTCAGATAGGGAGGTAACTAAACCTCAGAGTCAGTCACTATGGTAATTGAGCATGTTAACTCCCTGTGAAGTAATACAGCTTCTTCATCTACAGGGTCGTGTAACAAAAGGACATGCCATGTTTGAGAAAAAAACTTTAATCTATAACGTTACCTAACTGAGTTAATTAATAAAACAGTAATATTTTATTTATGCAGATGACAACACTGCGCTAAAATGCACCTGATACAGATTGAATTAATTAATGATGAAATGTCAGAGGGAGGAGACTGAGAGAAACTCAAGGTTTATTGAAGAAAACCTGCTCCCGACCAGGTTAGGTTAAAGTAAAAGTTAACATGTTGGGCTACAATGATTATTGTATAGCTTGATTGATGTGAGATAAATAAAGGCAACTGTACTGAGGTTAGGACAATTTCTTTTTAAACAACCTATTTTTTTATGCAGCCCATCGCCTTCCATAAAAGAAAACATTCACCTAATCTAGCTAGCTAGCTAATGCTACACTGTCATGCATTAGATTAGGCTAATCCAGCATTGCACTGCACGGTAAAGTCAGACATATTCATGTAATCCATACAATTTACCTGGACTTCTAAAAATCGAGTTCTGTAGATGTTTTTATTCATTTTTCCAGGTAGCAGATGGAAGACAAGAGACATGGTGATGCACAGCTCAATCTGAAATTATATAAATAATGATTTTCCTCTAGGACCAAAGGAAAGAAAAGAAAATACAAAGAGCCAACTTTCTTTTCCCAAAAATAAGGCGTAGATAATGTGCCAAAGTGATGCATATGTTAATGGTTTTCTAATGTCTTTAGTTCCCTTCCCACGGCTGAGGATTACAACTTGGAGACAGCACTGAAAAACCAGCAGCGAATCTGAATCACCAACAGAACGCATCAAAGATGGAAGTGAATCAGCAACCAAACACACAAAATCAGAACACGCAGCCACAGAAGATTACATGGCCCGTTGACAGCCATGTCTTTGGTGCAAGAGAGGACAGTTCAAAGCTTGCTAAGTGCTGTATGCAATGCTGTCAAAAATGCATTCTTCCATGCTTTTGGCACTGCTGTCTTGAATGTGTCAGCAAATGCTGTTCGGCATGTCGTCCTTCTATAAAGACTTAGTTGTTTCCTTTAAAATTGTAAAAACAAAATGTATCTATGTCTCAACATACATTTATAAATACAGTCTTGTGAAAAATCATATTTTCAACGACAGGTTTCAAAGAATTGATTGAACAGCTGAGGAGAATGGTGAAGACGACAGAGAATTTTACAACTACACTATCAACTATTACTGTGTTTTCACCTTCCATCTTTCCTACTAATCCTACGTTTACCATGTAATCTCTCTCTTTCTATACAGGCATATGAAAAAGTTAAAACTGTCACGATTGGTGTGGTGGCGTTGCTACACTTCCATTTCGGTGATCCACTTCCGTGTTTTTGTTCTCACTAGCTGTGATTACTTCCTCTTTCACGTGGTCACAGCTGTTAGTAATCTGTCACTTTATGTCGGGATATAAAGGGGTCGCTAGCAAGTCACTCCTTGCTTAGCATTGTTTGTTTCTATGTCACGGAGTGAGTAGGGTGAGTGTTTGGTGGATAACTGTGTTTCGAACAGTATTGTTTAAGACGCTCTGTGCGCACTTTACTTTCGTTTAGCCAGTTAGCTTTTGTTCGCCGTTATCGGTTTGTTTTGAGTTCCTGTCCTTATTTAATAAACCTGATTGTTAAAACGGATCAACGACTCTGCACATGGCTTTGACAACACTACGCCGGTCAGTGCGTGACAGAATGCTAAGCCGCCCAAGAAGCCCGCAGAGCCGGACGGTGAGTGGATTCCTCGGAGGGGCAAGCTATAGCGCTCCGAGGTATGAAGCTCACCGTCAACCCACGGAGCAGCAGGAGCAGCGCTACACCTGGCAGGGTGATTGGGGGTCCGACTCCCTCTCCTCGGATGATGAGGAGGCAGTCTACGAGCGAGTGGAGGAGGACTCCCTGGAAGACGCCCTGCTATGGGATCCCGTCCTCAGTCGACTAGTCCCCGCAACATCGGACGTCGGCTGGGGCGGGCAGAAGACACCGCCCACTGTTCCGGGGCTGCAGCCAGGGCCAGCAAGAGCCCTGGAGCTACAGCCACTACCCCGCCGTGGGAAGACCCTTTCCGACCACCTACCTCCGGGACAGAGAAATCCCCGGAGGGGTTACATAAGCAGCCCCCGGCTGTCATTAGGGCGTGGTGGAAGGCATGGCTGGACTTTCAAGATCTGACGCCAGAGATCGCCTCCGCCACGCCTGCGCCCGAGATGGCTTCAGCTACGCCTGTGCCCGAGATGGCCTCAGCTACGCCTGTGCCCGAGATGGCCTCAGCTACGCCTGCGCCTGAGATGGCCTCAGCTACGCCTGCGCCTGAGATGGCCTCAGCTACGCCTGCGCCTGAGATGGCCTCAGCTACGCCTGCGCCTGAGATGGCCTCAGCTACGCCTGTGCCCGAGATGGCCTCAGCTACGCCTGTGCCCGAGATGGCCTCAGCTACGCCTGCGCCCGAGATGGCCTCAGCTACGCCTGTGCCCGAGATGGCCTCAGCTACGCCTGTGCCCGAGATGGCCTCAGCTACGCCTGTGCCCGAGATGGCTTCAGCTACGCCTGTGCCCGAGATGGCTTCAGCTACGCCTGTGCCCGAGATGGCCTCAGCTACACCTGTGCCCGAGATGGCCTCAGTCACGCCAGCGCCCAAGATGGCTGCCGCCGTCACGCCAGCGCCAAAGAAGGCTGTTGCCGTCACGCCAGCGCCCAAGATGGCTGCCGCCGTCACGCCAGCGTCCACGATGGCTCCTGCCGTCCCGCCAGCGCCCAAGATGGCTGCCGTCCCCGCCAGCGCCCAAGATGGCTGCCGTCGTCACGCCCACGTCCACGATGGCTCCCGCCGTCACGCCCGCGCCCAAGATGGCTGTTGCCGTCACGCCAGCGCTCAAGATGGCTGCCGTCGTCGTCACGCCAGCGCCCAAGATGGCTGCCGTCGTCACGCCAGCGCCCAAGATGGCTGCCGCCGTCACGCCAGCGTCCACGATGGCTCCTGCCGTCCCGCCAGCGCCCAAGATGGCTGCCGTCGTCCCGCCAGCGCCCAAGATGGCTGCCGTCGTCACGCCCACGTCCACGATGGCTCCCGCCGTCACGCCCGCGCCCAAGATGGCTGTTGCCGTCACGCCAGCGCTCAAGATGGCTGCCGTCGTCGTCACGCCAGCGCCCAAGATGGCTGCCGTCGTCACGCCAGCGCCCAAGATGGCTGCCGCCGTCACGCCAGCGTCCACGATGGCCCCGCCGTCACGCCAGCGTCCACGATGGCCCCCGCCGTCACGCCCGCGCCCAAGATGGCTGCCGCATCGCCGCCCAAGATGGCTGCCGCATCGCCGCCCACAGTGGCTGCCGCATCGCCGCCCACAATGGCTGCCGCATCGCCGCCCACAATGGCTGCCGCATCGCCGCCCACAATGGCTGCCGCATCGCCGCCCACAATGGCTGCCGCATCGCCGCCCACAATGGCTGCCGCATCGCCGCCCACAATGGCTGCCGCATCGCCGCCCACAATGGCTGCCGCATCGCCGCCCACAATGGCTGCCGCATCGCCGTCCACAATGGCTGCCGCATCGCCGCCCACGAAGGCCGCGCCACGACGACGCTCACGATGGCCGCCGCCACGACGCGCCACGATGGCCGCCGCCACGACGACGCACACGATGGCCGCCGCCACGACTACGCTCACGATGGCCGCCGCCACGACTACGCTCACGATGGCCGCCGCCACGACTACGCTCACGATGGCCGCCGCCACGACTACGCTCACGATGGCCGCCGCCACGACTACGCTCACGATGGTGGCCGCCACGACTACGCTCACGATGGCCGCCGCCACGACTACGCTCACGATGGCCGCCGCCACGACTGCGCTCACGATGGCCGCCGCCACGACTGCGCTCACGATGGCCGCCGCCACGACTGCGCTCACGATGGCCGCCGCCACGACTGCGCTCACGATGGCCGCCGCCACGACTACGCTCACGATGGCCGCCGCCACGACTACGCTCACGATGGCCGCCGCCACGACTACGCTCACGATGGCCGCCGCCACGACGACGCTCACGATGGCCGCCGCCACGACGACGCTCACGATGGCCGCCGCCACGACTACGCTCACGATGGCCGCCGCCACGACTACGCTCACGATGGCCGCCGCCACGACTACGCTCAAGATGGCCGCCGCCACGACTACGCTCACGAGGGCCGCCGCCACGACTACGCTCACGATGGCCGCCGCCACGTCGCCAACGATGGCCTCCGCCACGTCGCCAACGATGGCCTCCGCCACGTCGCCAACGATGGCCTCCGCCACGTCGCCCACGATGGCCGCCGCCACGACGCACCCTGAGCCGCTCAAACTGGCGGCCTCTCAGCCGCTCGAGAGGGCGGTCGGCTACCGTGGCCTATTCAGGACTGGACCCGTCCTGATGGACTAACCCATTGGGTTTAACTGTGGGGTCTGTCTTGTTGCTCCCTTAGGGTTTTTGTTAGTTCGTTCGGCTATCTGGGGAGCTAGCCTTTTAGTGGGGGATACTGTCACGATTGGTGTGGTGGCGTTGCTACACTTCCATTTCGGTGATCCACTTCCGTGTTTTTGTTCTCACTAGCTGTGATTACTTCCTCTTTCACGTGGTCACAGCTGTTAGTAATCTGTCACTTTATGTCGGGATATAAAGGGGTCGCTAGCAAGTCACTCCTTGCTTAGCATTGTTTGTTTCTATGTCACGGAGTGAGTAGGGTGAGTGTTTGGTGGATAACTGTGTTTCGAACGGTATTGTTTAAGACGCTCTGTGCGCACTTTACTTTCGTTTAGCCAGTTAGCTTTTGTTCGCCGTTATAGGTTTGTTTTGAGTTCCTGTCCTTATTTAATAAACCTGATTGTTAAAACGGATCAACGACTCTGCACATGGCTTTGACAACACTACGCCGGTCAGTGCGTGACAAAAACACCATCGAGAAAGTTGAATTATTCTGCATATGTGGACACATAGATATTTGAATGAAATATAAGGCAAAGTAATTGATTAAGAAAACCATACTTAACAAATCATTTATGAACAAAATGCTGAAACCACTTAGGCAAAGAAGTTTATATATCGTATCATTGTATCATCATTTAAAATAGCTAAAATTATGAAGAAATCACCATGGAGTTACTTGGGAGTGGCCCAATACTTTTGTCCATATAGTCTATGTAAAAATCTGTGTATACCCTGTATAAATAAATGTATGTGTATTACTGTAAATCCAGATGTGATCCCAGCTGACTGTGATCTTTCTGAAACAGTTGATTGTATACATGTGAGCAGGCCATCTCCTTCTCAATTCGCACAGTGACATGGCATTATTTACCTGTCAAATCACGCATATCATGAGAACATAACATCAAGACAGTTTGATTTCTTATTGTTTCCATATAGATACAAAAATGTAATTAACTCATATTCTGTCATTAACAGGAAGCTATTGCCCATGTATAGTTTAACAATCAAAACACACATAACCTGTAATGTAGCAAAAACGAATATCTCGTCATTGAAGATATGTGTACATTCTCTATTTTTTGGAATTAAAATTGTAAAAACAAAATGTATCTATGTCTCAACATACATTTATAAATACAGTCTTGTGAAAAATCATATTTTCAATGACAGGTTTCAGAGAATTGATTGAACAGCTGAGGAGAATGGTGAAGACGACAGAGAATTTACTACACTATCAACTGTTACTGTGTTTTTACCTTCCATCTTTCCTACTAATCCTACGTTTACCATGTAATCTCTCTCTTTCTATACAAGGACAAACGAGCAAACGTTCATACCATATCATTAGATAAAAAATCACTTAAGCAAAACAAAATACTCATAACCTGTGTTGGAGAAAAAACAAACTTCTCATAATTGAATGCATGTGTCTATTCTTTATTGTGTCTATCATCAGCGGGTTTAAAATTGTTCCTCGCTCTCAACAATGTTGTTGAAAATCTATTTCTTCCTTTCTTTTTATTAGGACACAGGTCTGCTTATTTTTGTATTTAATTGTCTAATGAGTTCATTAAATCTCTAATTTTAACATCACAATAAATACATTCCAATTAATGGAGACAAAACAGACAACAATTTTATTTGGAAATATAGTTCACACCAATTATAATATATATATATATCTTTTTTTTTACCTGCTGTGTACTACCTGCTTCAGATCCTGCCACAGCATCCTGGATTGGATAAAAGTCAGGACACTTAGACAATTCATAATACAAATCTTCTTTCTCCTGGGTCCATTCTTGTGTTGATTTCTCTGTAACATTTTAAAGACAAGAGTTTGTCGATTGATACATAAGATGCTTGTCTGAGATAGAAACAGGCAGAGACATGAAGAGAAACCCTGGTAACACTTTAGAGGGTAGAGTACGGTAATAATCGTTAATTCATACATGACAAGAATTAATGACTTATAAATGCATTAACTTGGTGTGCATGTGTTAATAAACATTTTAACTCATGATTAGTTAACTGTTGAAACACTGTAAAACACACTGAAATACTGTACCCTGCAAGGATAGTAAAGGAGTTAGACACTGAAGTTCTGTAAAAATGTTAAATGTGTCTATTAATCAAATGTACATAGAAGTCGCACCAGCCTTGAGTCATGGGTTGAGCATCACAAATTATTTGGACAATGATCCAATGAACATTTTTAAGATAACCAACAGTTTTTCCAGGAAGGTTTTCTACTAATTCAGCACCATTGAGTATGAATACCATGGATGTGGCCAGAGAAACTAATCATGTTTGCGTTGGCTTAGCTGGATGTTATTATTGTTCAAGACAAACAGCTTTTTTCCTCAACTTTATTGAAACATAATTTGGAAAGGTGAGGTCTGTCAAAAATTATTCTCTCAGTGTATAGTTACTGTAAGGGTTTGTGTTGGGTTCATGTTTTGTGTGCTTGTTTCTGTCTCCATCTTGTGGGTGTTCATAGTGTTTCATCCTGGTACCTTCCTTTCCCCTATTACTTAAATGTTCCCGCCCTTTTACTCAGAATAAAGACTGCATTATTATACTCCTCTGCATTTGTGTCCGATCCCTGCTTCCTGGGAGAGCCCAGATGTGACAAGTTACATTAAACCTCACTTAAACACAAGGTAAAGTTTAAAAAGACATGTATATATGTATTCACAATATATCAACAAAACATTTGGCACCTCTATCTAACAAGTGAGGATGAATATTCCAACGGTCATCACAGAGTTAGGAACCATTAATGTATCATCTCATATACACTATTTTAGATGCCCGTGTTGAATGTAAAATGTGAGTTCACATTCTGTCATTAAGAGGGCGCTGTTGCCCATGTATAGTAAAAAAATCTAAACAAAACACACATAACCTGTGGTGAACTTTTGTGGTTGTCTTGTTTTTTGTATGTGTTTGTCTCCATCTGGTGGTGTTGGTTGTCATTGCGCCCTGATTCTCCTCTCAGGTAACTGATCCTCATCACCTACTAACTAACTCACCTGGATCAGATCTGCAATCGAGCGGTGTATAAAAGAGAGGACCTGTCTCCTAGTCCCTTTCGTATGTCGACTCCTGTACCTGTTGGAATAATCTTAGTTTTGCTTGTACCTGTTCCGATCAGTCAGTCAGTCGGTTTGTTTTGTCGTTGTGTCGTGTATTATTTATACTCACCAATTTGTCTGCCTCCCCTGTTGTAGTGTCACCGTTCACAACCCTGGACAGAACCACATGTCACGTTCACTACCCTGGACAGAACCACCTGTCACGTTCACTACCCTGGACAGAACCACCTGTCACGTTCACTACCCTGGACAGAACCACCTATCACGTTCACTACCCTGGACAGAACCACCTGTCACGTTCACTACCCTGGACAGAACCACCTGTCACGTACACTACCCTGGACAGAACCACCTGTCACGTTCACTACCCTGGACAGAACCACCTGTCACGTTCACTACCCTGGACAGAACCACCTGTCACGTTCACTACCCTGGACAGAACCACCTGTCACGTTCACTACCCTGGACAGAACCACCTGTCACGTTCACTACCCTGGACAGAACCACATGTCACGTTCACTACCCTGGACAGAACCACCTGTCACGTACACTTACCTGTAAAGGTGGCACTTGGACCTCCACTCGTCATGCCCTTACCCTTCCCTGATCTCAACAGTTATGGCACAATGTTTAGTCTTTCTTGCCTAACAAAGACTCTTGAGTTTAAGACCTCAGCAAAGCACTGTTACTGAAACTACACTTGTCTGGATTCAATACTAGGTCTCAGAGTTGGATAGTATTACAGACAATGTTCGTAACTACTGGGTAGTTCTGTGTTGTTTATAAGCACCGCATCTGTGGAAGAGTATCCAATTGGAGTTTTGTGTTCGTGTCTTGGTGTCCATTGATCAATTGAATGTTTGATTTTTTTCCTTTTGCTGGAAGACAAATATTCCACAGGTTTTTGAAAGTATGTGATAACTGTCAGATCACACAAAACAAGACCAGTAAATATATATTTGCTTGACAGAGTATTGACAGTGATACGGGCTACTCCTCCCTAGTTTTTACTAATCAGGTCAAGATATAATAAAGATATATATGTCACGTATTCCCAGATGTGAACGTAACTGACTTTTCAAATTTTTCTCACATAGAAACAGGAACTCCAGTGTGCACAGGCTTCTCTCAACCCTCAGCTGTCAGACAGAGAAAAAGTTCAAAACCCTCAAGCTGACAGCAAAAAGCGAAATGCTTTTTCTCCGAAATTGTATTTACCATACTATGTGAAGATTGTGCATGAGAATGTAAATCATTTAAAAAATGTGTGCCAAATGTACTCGTGTGATTTGACAGGCAGATTTTGGTGAAAGGAGAAATGTGCACTTAGTAACATTGACTTTGCACTATTAAATTGGCATTATACACAAGCTATATGGCCAGCAGCATGTGGACATTTATTTTATTTTTATTTAACCCATTTAACCAGGTAGGCCATATTGGACAGGACAAAATACAGTTTCAACAAATATACAAAACACATCCGACCATTACATCTACAGTATATGAGCTGTTATACTGTACACCCCCCCCCCCACACACACACACACACACACACACATACACACACACTTTTTTGCAGCTATAACAGACTTAAGGGCCTTCCCCAATCTGTTGCCACAAAGTTGGATGAACCTAATTGTCCATAATGTCTCCGTATCCTGTAGCATTAAGATAACCCTTAACTGTAACTATGGGGTCTAGCCCAAACCCTGAAACACAGCCCCAGACCATTATCCCTTCACCACCAAACTTTATCACGGGCACTATGCATTCTGGTAGGGACCGTTGCTCTTCCTCTCCAGTAACAATGGGATCATGTCAAGTAAATACATTTTAGCATCATTTCCATGAAATATACACTCAAAATGAAAGTTTCATATATCCTAAACTATTGTGATACATACAGTGCAAAAAAGGGTATGCAGATTGTGCAGTTATACATTTTTATTTTCTTCAAACTGTGTTTATTCAGAACCTAGAAATCAGAAATGCATCTTCCAACAACAAGATATCAACCCAAATCATATAAGCAAATCAACCAGAAAATGGAGTAAGGAGAAAGAAGATTTGTGTTTCGGATTGTCCAAGGGACTGCCCTGACTTTTATCCAATTGAGATGCAGAAGCAGGATCTGAAGCAGGAAGTACATAGCAGACTATTTATAAAAATATAGTAATATAAAAGCAGACTTATTGTGTTGAATAAACAGGTAATGTATTTTCTATGTTAATTTTTGTATCGTTTTGGGAAGAACATTATTGTTGATTGTTAATTTTATACAAAATAACGACCTTTCCTCTAGGGTTCACGAACAGCACTGTTTCTTAATAATAAGACAGATTACACATCTGCTTCAATCGGAAATAAAGTGGATGACTGTTTTCGAAGTCGCACAACCCGGAAGAAATCCATTTTTAACAACATTGTTGATATTGGGGAACAAAATCACACCGCTTGTGACAACTAGAATGGCTAGTCATCCTCTTTTCGTTATTTTCGTGTTGTTCTCACCTGGTCCTCGTTTAGTTGATTAGTGTTTGTATTTAGTTCACTCTGTTTCTAGGTTATTTCAAGTCACAGTGTTTTAGAGGTGAGTGTGGTTCCTGTCGCTGTATTTGATGTTTGTTGCTAGTCGTTTTTGTATGCACATCTTTATTTTCATTAAAGTGAAATTAAATTATATGATATGAAAATGATACACTAATGGTTCCTAAAACACTGTGATAAGAGTGCAAAAATATGACATTAAACCTGATGTCCAAGCTACAAATCTATTATGTTATATCTGGAATGTTGTCCTGAACTGGGAGTCATTTTAAAGCAAGAATCTGGTATCTTGTCTAGAATCAGTGTCACTGTGAAAACTAAAACGTGATTGGCCATTGGAGCGAAACAGATTGAACTGACTGTTAAGAGGTTTTACTGTTAATATAAATGTTATAAAATGTTATATGTTATTGTTAAATGTAAACTATGAAATTTGCACTCGCCATGGAAAACAATAATAAATGAAACTGACTTGATGGTATGTAGTCATCATATGTGTAACACCATGTAAATAATGTCATGTTACTGTGCACAAAATGAGAAGATGGCGTCCACACCTTTATACTGTTTATACAGGCTGCTGTGTCACAAAGATCAGCTGGCTTCACATCAGTGTTTACAGTAAGACACATATGTTCATACAGGATATACACATATTTTTACATATATTATATTATGATAACCAAAACTAACATATTGATGTGAGAGATTATCCTTGGCAGTCATTTGTTTCTCCAGAATCAACAGAAATGCAATTTAATGGTGAAGAAAATCTGTGAGGAATGTGGGCACAATTGTCATTACAGTACCATATCAACTGTATCAATCTGCCCCATTTTCACAGTGTTTTAATGAGATTGAGATCTGGCCGTGAACTCAGCCATGCCATAACCTTCCAACTCATATTTTTGGAGCCATTTTGTTGGAGCTTTATTGGAGCCTTGTGAGTTTTGTATCATTGTAATGTTCGGATCAGCGTTTTGACAGATGTTTTCATATTCTCTTCAATAATTCTCTAGTACAACATGGAATACTTCAATTATGGCATGTTGGCCATGAGGAAGCAAAGCAGCCCCAAACCATAACGCCACTGCCTACACGCTTTACTGTCGGTATGATTGTATTCTGTAATGGTATTCAATGATATTCAGCTTTTTTTGTTTCTGCCAAGCATGGTGTTTTGTATTGTGGTCACCTTTGACTAATCTGTCCAAAACACATTGATCCAGCGGTTGGCGTTTGGACTTTACCCAGGTCTTTGATAAGCCTATAACTCTTACCAGACTCATGGGCATCAATAACCTGTTCATCTCAGAAATAATAGAATTCATAGTATAGTTGCACAGTTCTCTGTCGTCTCCAGGATTCTCCTCAGCTGTAAAACTGTTAACCAGTCCTCTTAAACCAACGTAGCAACACATGATTTTTCACAAGATTGTATTTATAGATGTGCGTTTAAACATACACATGTTTTTTTGTTTTAGCAATCTGAGAGGAAACAACTAACATTTTGTAGAAGGACGACATGCCAAACAGCATTTGCTTACGCATTCAAGACAGCAATGCCAAAAGCATGGAAATAAGCATTTTGTTAAGCAATTCCAACAGCAATTATAAAGAGTTGAACTGTCCTGTGTTTTTGCTTGAGGCTGTTTCTCCTTCTGTGGCTTCGTGTTCTGATTCTGTGCGTTTGGTTGCTTATTTGCTACCATCTTTGATGCGTTCTGTTGGTGATTTAGTTTCGCTTCTGGTTTTTCAGTGCTGTCCAAGTTGTAATCTCCTTCTGTTTGGAAGGTAACTGAAGACATAAGAAAAACATTCATAAAAAGTACATCACTTTGGCATTTTGAACACACCTCTTTTCTGGGGAAAGAAAATACCATAGTCTTACATTGATTTTAGGGCTTTTTTACACAGGTGTTACCAGCATCTTTTAGTTCCTTAATACCATTTTGGCCCAATGAAAATTATTAGATAGGATTCAACTATAGCGTCATTGAACAGTACAATGAAATGCAGTTTGCATCCAACCAGAGATGACAAGTGATATGTGTGTCCGGTATTTTTCTACGCTCTCGGCCCTTGAGGAAAATCGTTATTTAGATATATTCAGAGTCAACTGTGATTCATCATGTCCACAGATATGTTCAGAGTCATCATTTTACATCAGCCAAATGGTACAATAAGTATTGCTGCACTACATGTTAACCTCCACTTTAAAGTGGACTTTTGTAACTTGCCACAAAAGGACTATTCAAATCATAAGCATAGTTTATATAGACATCGAAAAACACTATTTTTTTTTTTACATATGTTATTTTATTATTATCATATTATTAATTTTATTGCATATTGCATTTCCCACTTTCGCTGCAAGCACTTATGATTGCATTTTTGCTCAAGAACTGAACGACACATTTTTCTTCTAGAAATGTGTTCTGTCAACCTTCAGGCTATTGGCCCAATGCATTATTAACATTGTTTGGATTCATGAATTGTAACTGTGCGTCCCGACTAACAAAATCTGCATTGAAATTGGAAACGACTCAAAAACACTTCCAACTAAGACCTAAGACTAGTGTCGTTGACGACCTCAAAGAACCTATTAATGTTGTATGCCTTAACAAATGTCTTAATTGTTGTTATATACAGTGAGCAGTGCACCACTGTGTTTTAATTCTCCTCTCCAGTGGATGGTCTCCAGTAGCTGGCTTTGACCCTTGCAGGCATTGGATTTTACTTCCTTCAGGTATCTCAGGAGGTATTTGTGTTTACAGTCTTCACTGCATTTCCTTGTCCTTGTGCAAGCAAGCTTGACATTTGTTTCTTATTTTGTTTCTGTACTCTAGCACTTAGAGTTAAAAGCATACAATGACAACAGGGTTCAAGTGCAGACTTTAATATCAGCTTTAATTGCAGGGTGTCTTCATACATTTCGGATAAATATTTTAGAAATTATAGAACCTTTTGTAGCTACATAGCCCCCAAATCTTATTTTTTTGGTGCCCGACAATTGTTTTGGACAAGGTACAAACATTTCTGTCATGTCTAAACGGTTCATCCGATATGTATCTAAATACCCTGAAAATTGCTACTGTCCAATGAATTATGGTGCTAGCTGTCCAATATATTATGGTGCTTATACTGTAAATCTCATTTTCAACTTAACTGATACATCCTATGTGTCCCTGGCAGTTTTAAAGCAACAAATGTTAACAAAATAAAAACCAGTAACAACCACGTAGCATTTGATAGCTCCCAAATTATGAATCATTGGCAAATAAACACAGGCTGTATGTGGTGGCTGCAGAAAAAATTTACATTGGCTCAGTTTGTATTCACCAAATTTTTATTCCACCAGCAGTTTTTTCTATATGCAGTTAGAAAATATTTGAAAGGATAGTTTCAGATATTTTCACACAACTAACACCTCCTTTCCCTAAAATGTTTGTATAATGAAATTGTTAATTGCTAAATGTTTAGTGCCAGTTTCTAGACTCATATGATTCTGCTGATATTCTTATTACAATACTGATCGTTTTACCTTGAGTGTGATGTCACAGTTGGGGTCTCTCCTCTGATGTCTCTATGTCGGCCTTTGTTTCAGTCTGTCTCAATCTCAGAACTTTTCAGTTACTTATCTAACTGGGGAGGGAAGTAGCTCCTACATTAAAAACCTCATTTATCTCTTATGATCTAAGAAAACACATGTCAGTTACTGGATCTGCTGTGAAATAACTGTACCAGTTTGTTCACATTTCTTTCCCTCAAACTTCATACATGACTCGGAATCAATTTGCCATGCTGATATGAGGGCCGTCGCAGAGATGTAGCCAGAACAACAGGATTTGCCACTAGTTGTCGAATAACAGCCAAAAGAAAAGCAGTACACCAATTTAACATCTAAAATATGGTATTCTTGGCATTCAATCTCTACAAGACCTGTGTAATGTGTGTGTGAATACAGTAGGAGCTGCATACATTAGTTTCTGTATTGCCCCTACAGTGTCAGTTTAAACTTATAATTCATATTCATTTATGAATATGGAAATCAGATTTTTTCAAGAAAACAAAGAGAACGTAAATGTGCATTGGTTAAATGAAGAAAGTAAGATGAATCAGGTGGGTAAATAATTTTGTACAAAATCAACCACTCAATGAAAGAGTTTAGAAGGGACCGGTAAATACAGGCACTCAGAACCAAATCCACCCTCACCAAAACCAGAACTTTCACCATCAACATCGTTTCTCCATTTCCCCACGCACGTAAGCGTGGCGTCATTCTGCACTCTATACTCTCCTCTGATCAGCACATTAAACAGATTGTAAAAACGTCCTTCTTCCACCTCCACAACTTTAGTAAACTTAGACCTTTCCTCTTCTGTAACCCTCCAATACATCATGCCTTCATAACCTCCCATCGTAATTTCTGCAACTCTCTACTTACCGGCGTTAAATCTGGAACTCACCAAAACCAACCCTGACAATCCCCATCTTAAAGCGACATCTGCAGACATCTCACTGGGTTTCATTTATTTCTTTGTTTCTAAAAAAGAGAGCTTCTGCTATATTACTTTAAGGTACATATTAAGGAATTATAATACGTATTAGTGTTTGCATTATAAAGGTGGACTTGAGCCTGTGTTGAACTGATGACAGCCGTACATAGTCCCAACGCTCTCCATGCACTACATGTTATTAAGGAATAAAAAGAAACAGTTAAGGACACAAATTAATTACTTTATTGGAAGTGCAGCTGAGGGCAAAATACAATTTCAGCATTTATTTCATATGGACATATGTTGATATTGTGAGTGCTAACTTCAGAGAAAAGGGATGAAAAAGTAGGGTGAAAGAAGCAATGAGGTTAAAATATGTGTGAAGATGTCAGAGAGACTGAGGAGGTCCAGTAGGTCATGGCTTGTTCTTGTTCCAACGACAACTCTGATGGATCTAGCACTCCCCTCTCAACACAGAAGAAAGATCTCCGCTCTCTTTCAGCTCCTGTAAAAACATAACACAGATCTGATGTTAAACTGGGTTTCATTTGAGCAGTTTCAGCTCACAGGATGAACAAATAATCTCTCAAAGTGCAATCACAGGTCCATTGTCAGATAAAATTACTAAAATCGTTATCAGAATTAAAGGAATAAAGAGTGTTTATTGGAGGAGAGCTTGCAGACACACAAAATCCCACCCCTTCTCAAAACCAAGACGGCGTTACTGTGCATACGTGTTTTGTCTCTGTCCCCTGTATATACAGGTGCAACTCAGAAAATTAGCATATCGTGCAAAAGTTCATTTATTTCAGTCATTCAACTTAAAAAGGTGAAACTAATTCATTATATAGACTCATTACATGCAACGTGAGATATGCTATCGTTGGCTAAACATCAACACAGCGACTGCAAGACTCTTCTACTGCTCCACCAGTCTACTCTAGGGGTCCACCGGACTTTCACTGGACATTTGTCTCATTACACAGCCGGAAATGAGAATTTGATCTCAATCGGGCCTACCTGGTTAAATAACATAATTTTAAAAAAATATAGGGCTTTAAGGCTTTAAAAAAAACCTGAGCAGTGGCCTATGTAATACAAATTAGATGATTCTTTGGCATAGCGTCAAACCTATCCAGTGGGGTTCAATGTTTTCTACACAGACACCTTTGTATTCGGATCAGAACACTTTATTCTCACAGTTCTACTGTTACTGAGGAGGAAATCTCCTATGGGGAGGGTAAATGAACGCAGGTAAAATCAGGATGGGTCGTTAGTGACATCTAGTGGACAAAGAGTAGTTCTGCATTTGGGACTGTTTGCTAAGTAACATGACAGTGAGGTCTAAATCAACTCGCATTTGTTTTGAACACAAATCAGCAATTCGCCCTTTATTTTGTGCAGAACCCATTAAATTAATGGGTCTAGGCAGACTATTTGCTGTTCTAGTTTAAACGATAATCTGTTTTCAATATCAGGGGGCAGGACAGATTCTAACTCAAGCAGCTTCACCCCTGATTTGACATTTATACAATAACATTTTAAAAAGTTTCACCTTGACAATGTCCAAGCCTCCAATAAGCTCCCCTTTCACATATAGCTGTGGGTAGGTCGGCCAATTGGAGTAGGTCTTTAGGCCCTGTCGTACCTGTGAACAAACATGAGGAATCAGCCGCAGGTAAAACACATATCAATGGGTTGCAGTCCAATTAAATCCCAATATCAGATGGAAAGAGATATTTCCTTCAAATGAACATCCAGTTACATCAATTTACAGTGAAAACCAACGTGAGGTGTTCAAAGTCGTCAGCGACTGCGTAAACATTTAAGTATATATCCGCTGACAGTGAGCTATTAGCCTCATCTAAATCAGGCACGCAACCTGACAACCAAGTACAGGCAGACAGCTACAGGCAGACAGCTACAGGCAGACAGCTACAGGCAGACAGCTACAGGCAGACAGCTACAGGCAGACAGCTACAGGCAGACAGCTACAGGCCGACAGCTACAGGCCGACAGCTACAGGCCGACAGCTACAGGCAGACAGACAGCTACAGGCAGACAGACAGCTACAGGCAGACAGACAGCTACAGGCAGACAGCTACAGACAGACAGCTACAGGCAGACAGCTACAGGCAGACAGCTACAGGCAGACAGCTACATGCAGACAGATCCCATAATAACAGGACTCATATCTTAAATATTGGGTTATTAAGGACCACTGTTTTAATAGAAAGGGAATTCAAAAACAAACACAGCGGAACGAACACTTCAATTCGTCAGAATAGCAAGCATTTAAATTAGTCTACCGCAGGTGTGTGTGTGTGTGTGTGTGTGTGTGTGCGAAAAGTGAGACAAAGACACAATCTTACCTCCTCATCTTCAAGTATATCAAAGGTACCATATTCCACTCTGCAAACAAGCACCAGAGTCATGTGAGTTACCATGGTATTACATCTCTTGTCAGTCTACGTTCCCCTTAAGAGTTACTCTACTGTGCATGCATTAAGTTATACACTCAGGAATACCTGAGTAAAAACAACAAGCCATAATAAAGTTATCTGAATGTATGAATAATCACTAACGGAACAAACACTCACTCTGCATAAATAAACATAACAATGACATGACACAGATTAACATCTCACCCGGCACTGGTCATTATTTCAAGTATCTGACGACTGAATCCACATTTGGCCTGCTACACAAACAGGAAGTAAAAACATGTCAGATATAAAATACATAAAAACACATGTCAGATATAAAACACACATGTCAGATATAAAACACACGTGTTAGATATAAAACACACGTGTCAGATATAAAACACATGTAAAGAATGACATATATACGATTCCTGAGGAAAAAACTCCGGGATAAAACAATTGAACAAACTTCAGATCCTAGGACAGCTGAGACCAAGCTCGTCTGAAACACTTGTGGCTTTGGGAAAAATAAACAGGAAACAGTGTTTTTCGTCTTCAACAAACGAGGGGTAGGGTGGAGGGAGAGAGAGAGAGAAGTACGGAGTGAGAGAGGGGGAGGTAGGAAGGGAGAGAGAGGTAGAGAGGGGGAGGGAGGAAGGGAGAGAGAAGTAGGGAAAGAGGTAGAGAGGGGGAGGGAGGAAGGGAGAGAGAAAAGTAGGGAGAGAGAGAGGGGGAGGGAGGAAGGGAGAGAGAGGTAGAGAGGGGGAGGGAGGAAGGGAGAGAGAGGTGGAGGGAGGAAGGGAGAGAGAAAAGTAGGGAGAGAGAGAGGGGGAGGGAGGAAGGGAGAGAGAGGTGGAGAGGGAGGAAGGGAGGAAGGGAGAAGTAGGGAGAGAGAAGGGGAGGGAGGAAGGGAGAGAGAGAAGTGGGGAGAGAGAGAGGGGGGGAGGGAGGAAGGGAGAGAGGGGGAGGGAGGAAGGGAGAGAGAAGTAGGGAGAGAGAGAGGGGGAGGGAGGGAGAGAGGGGGAGGGAGGAAAGGAGAGAGAAGTAGGGAGTGAGAGAGGGGGAGGGAGGAAGGGAGAGAGAAGTAGGGAGCGAGAGAGGGGGAGGGAGGAAGGGAGAGAGAAGTAGGGAGCGAGAGAGGGGGAGGGAGGAAGGGAGAGAGAAGTAGGGAGCGAGAGGGGGAGGGAGGAAGGGAGAGAGAAGTAGGGAGAGAGAGGGGGAGAGAAGTAGGGAGAGAGAGGGGGAGGGAGGAAGGGAGAGAGAGAGAGAGAAGTAGGGAGAGAGAGGGGGAGGAAGAGAGAGAGAGGTGGAGAGGGGGAGGGAGGAAGGGAGAGAGAGGTAGAGGGGAAGGGAGGAATGGAGAGAGGGGGAGGGAGGAAGGGAGAGAGAGAAGTAGGGAGAGAGAGAGGGGGAGGGAGGAAGGGAGAGAGAGGTAGAGAGGGGGAGGGAGGAATGGAGAGAGGGGGAGGGAGGAAGGGAGAGAGAAGTAGGGAGAGGGGAAGGGAAAGAGAGAAAGTGAGAAGAGGATTCACAGGGGAATAGTTTTAAACTACTATGAAGATATTCTTTCATCTATAAGCAGTAGAAATCAATAGGTTGTATGAAAAAACAGGAGTAGATCTGACTTCACCATTAGTGTGTGTGTGTGTGTGTGTGTCTACGAGGGATTGCACTGCTCTAAGAGGTGCAGAACACCATTGATTTAAGATTATCTGAAGTTCTGTCCAAATGTATGCAAGACCCTTTATTCTCATCCAGTGAATTTCTTTTTATATAGGCCAAGTGTTAAAGTTAAGTGTTACAGTTAAGTGTTAAAGTTAAGTGTTAAAGTGTTGTATACAAGTCATTTTCACGAAGTGTCATGTTGACAGCCACACCCAGGTCGTCGTAATGTCAGTTTATCCTAAAATTAAATTCAGATTTGTTGCAATTCTGATGAAATTGTATGCAAGTTATACGTCCCATTCCTACAAAAAAATCGTTATCAAGCAAGGGAGAGAGGGAGAAAGAGAGAGGGAGAAAGAGAGAGGGAGAAAGAGAGAGAGAACAGGATGCACAAACCTCTTTATTGCCCTTCATGAACAACATCACTGGACACCTGTTGATGATTGACTTCAACCTGGAAGGACCATTAGAATTCACAAGTAACGTATATGTGTGTTGTACTGAGTCGTACCTGTGTGTGTGTGTGTGTGTGTGTGTGTGGTATGTTCAGTTTTACCTGTGCTCCAATGTGACTGACTTGGGAAAGGTGTTCTCCAGTTCTCCAGATTCTGCTAGCTCCTGCAAATACACAGCAAAACACTGACCTTCAACTGGACATACTGAGGCTTGGTTACCATACAATCTGATGCCATTCCACAGCCCTCCATTTCTTATTTCTGAACCATTCTTTGCTAATGTGTTTTAGATTGTTGTCTTATGGCTAGATCCATCCAAGAATCCTCATGGTTGACTGTATGATGGCAAGTTCACCAGGCAGCCCCACACCATAATGTCTCCCATTTAATGCTTTTCGGTTGGTCAGGCGTGCTTCTGTTGAACGCTTATGTTTTGTTTTCACCAAACATGGCATCATATTTCAGTAGTTTTGTTCATGTCATGACATTCTTTTTTCGGCGTATCCCGAGGAGGAAACATGCTTCATCTATCCCGAGGAGGAAACATGCTTCATCTATCCCGAGGAGGAAACATGCTTCATCTATCCCGAGGAGGAAACATGCTTCATCTATCCCGAGGAGGAAACATGCTATCATCTATCCCGAGGAGGAAACATGCTTCATCTATCCTGAAGAGGAAACATGCTTCATCTATCCTGAGGAGGAAACATGCTTCATCTATCCCGAGGAGGAAACATGCTTCATCTATCCCGAGGAGGAAACATGCTTCATCTATCCTGAGGAGGAAACATGCTTCATCTATCCAAACATGCTTCATCTATCCTGAGGAGGAAACATGCTTCATCTATCCTGAGGAGGAAACATGCTTCATCTATCCCGAGGAGGAAACATGCTTCATCTATCCTGAGGAGGAAACATGCTTCATCTATCCTGAGGAGGAAACATGATCTATCCCGAGGAGGTGCTTCATCTATCAAGGAAACATGCTTCATCTGATCTTCTTCTTTTTCTCACAGGTGACTCATACTCTTGGATTACCTTCTCTTGGGTTAGCTCTTGGTCACCCACATTTTTAAGAACGTGTTCAACTTGTCAATATGTGCTCTGTCAGATACAGGCTGGGTGTTTGTAAAAGCACTTTGTTGTTAAAAGGGCTTTATAAAATACATCTGATTGATTGATTGAAACCAGATAGAACCTTTATGAAAGGCAATATGTACAATTCACTCAATTCAAGCCTAAAAGCCTTCTAATCTCTCTCTCGCACGCACACACACACACACACACACAGACTCACACGACACACACAGGCGTGCGCACACAAACAGGCGCGCACACACACACACACACAGACAGACACAGGCAGACACAGGCAGACTAGGGGAGGAGTAAAGCTGCTGTCCAACCACAGCAGGGGTTCTGTCATGAGTTAAAGCTTAATTACCTCAGTGGGAATGTAGAGCTTTGAAAAAGGGATGGAAAAAGGGCAAAACAGAGCACCTGGGAGAAGTCAATATTAAACAGTGAGTCAACTACCAGAAAGAGACTGGACAAACTGGGCCACCATAGAAGGTCAGCAAGTCAGAAGCCATAACGGCCAGTCTTTCCCTCTCCCCTGTCTGTAAAACTTCAGAAACACGTCAGATTGAGATACGACAGGGAATTATTAGTTAACAGTACATACCTTGACAATATCCAGTCCTCCCACCAAATCCCCGTTGACATAAACCTGTGGGAACGTGGGCCAGTTGGAGAAGGTCTTCAGTCCCTGTCTCACATCCTCATCTGACAGGATGTCAAAACTGCTGTACTGGACAGCCTTGTCCTTAAACAACGCCACGATCTGACGGCTGAATCCTGATGAACAAAGACATGGATGTCATTTCATGGAGAAACAACGCTGTGATGGGAGCGCTAGGTTTCAACTAGAGGCAAACCTTTAGGTTCTAACTACTGGGAACCCGCTAGGTTCTAACCACTGTTGGGGGGACACTAGGATGTAGGAAACGTAGAAAGAACATCATAAGACAACAATATTGTCCAGGTATAAACGTGTAGGCCTACTAATATCTGTTGTAATGTCTCCTGTTGTATCGTGCTGTTGGCGTGACTCCACATTGGCTCGGTCAGTGTCACCGTCTAAAACATGCATGTCCCTGATACACAAGTCTGGGTGTGAGTGAGGGGGGGGTCGAAAGTTAGAAACCAGAGGAGAGCTAGTGAACAATGAAATTAGATGAAGTTGGAGGCACAGTAAAAGGGGGAGAAGGAAGGAGGGAGCGAATGAACGAGAGGGTGGAGAAGAACGAGGGGGGGGGGGGGGTGATATGTTGCCTCCATGTTAACCCTCCAGTGAAAGTCTCGTTCTGGTACTTTATTTATCCATAGGGGAATTCATTATAAAAACAGCTAGAGGCTCCTAACTAATGGTTATTCAGCTGCCTGCCACTTTATTAGCGTGTTTCCATTACAACAGGCTAACAACAGGCCCAGCTGCTTTCTCTGGCTACAGGCTATCTCTCCTCGCCTAGACGTGTACGATTGATTGGTGAGTAGTGAGCTGGGATTGGGGGTGGGGGGAAACTGCCCCCACATTCATAGAGGGTCAGGGGGATCGAGCTCCACAAACACACCACACAGCTCCAGGACAGAGCAACATAAAAGAGGTTGATTTCTTATTTTGAGAAAAGTTACACACACACAGACAGAAAGTGTGTTGCATTACAAGCTACATGTGTTTTCGTGGTGTTAGAGATTGTAGTTTAGGGTCTCTAACAGTTGGAGGTCCTTACGACTGTCATTACGACCTAGAACCACCTAGTATTTAGAGCATAGTACCCTCATGGTCATTACGACCTAAAAAAAAACAGTATTTAGAACATAGTACCCTCATGGTCATTACGACCTAAAACCACCTAGTATTTAGAACATAGTACCCCCATGGTCATTATGACCTAAACCCCCCCCAGTATTTAGAACATAGTACCCCCATGGTCATTACGACCATAAACCCCCCAGTATTTAGAACATAGAACCCTCATGGTCATTACAACCTAGAACCACCTAGTATTTAGAACATAGTACCCTCATGGTCATTACGAACTATGACTCCCCAGTATTCAGAACCTAGTCCTATCCAGGTAACTATGACCCGGTATTCCCCTAATAGAACCCAGCAGGTTCCCAGTGGTTCGAACCTAGAGCCCTCTGAGGCAGTGTGCTGGTCGGGACTTCAGAACAGAGGCGTTGTTGGGTCTGACAGGCAGTTTAGTTTCCTGCTGTGGTGGAAGTGAACCTACAACAATCACACCAGGAGTCAGTATATTCACACAAACACACACACACACACACACACACACACACACACACACACACACACACACACACACACACACACACACACACACACACACACACACACACACACACACACACACACACACACACACACACACACACACACACACACACACACACACACACACACACACACACACACACACACACACACACACACACACACACACACACACACACACACACACACACACACACTTTACCGCAGCGGGGCTCCTGAGGGGTTCCCTTCATGAACAGCATACAGGGCGCAGCGTTGATCAGTCTCTTCAGACGCTCGTTAAGGCTCTCTTTGGGGTGCTCGGGCCCCGCCCCCAGACCTCCTGGCGTCCCCGAGGTAACCGCCAGCCTCTGGACCTTATTGGTCAGCTCAGGGGCATGAGCTCCGTCCAGCCTGTCAATCTTCTGGCCACTCTGAGACCCGCCGGAGGAGGATTAGGGAGGAAAATAACATAAATATTTGAGGATTCTGCTTTTGTTTGTTTGTATTGTTCTGGCAGGTGGGGGGGGTAAAGAAGACATTGAGATGGGGGGAAAGGAAGAGAGAATAAAGAAAGGGAACTGAGGCCTCCGTCTCTGCTTGTATCCTGCATTCATCAGTGGAACCATAATGGCGTCCATGCACAGCAGAGTGACCATAGCCTCACATATCCATTGGATCATGATACGTGCCCTCCTCTGACAGGGTGGTAACAGAGATCCTGGAGGGCAGAAGGCAACCCAAGCTGTGGACTCAACTGACCGGAGAGGAACTTTAATTTATTCCATGAATGAACGGAGTGTGTCCCGCACTGAGGACTGGACGGACATCCATCGTCACGGATACATCGTTATGCATCATGTGACTCTTCGCATCAGTGTCCAGAAAATAAACTGAGAACAATGACACCGACGCACTTCTATGATCATCAGAGACCTGCCGCGGTTCTTTGTGTTATTCTGGCCATTTCCCGCCGACAGCACCTGGTGCAGAGTGCCTCTGTGGCAGCCAGAAAGCAGCAGGGCTCAGAACCACCAATGGCCAATGACTCACCTTGAAGAACAGGAAGGTAGGAACGGAGGCGATTTCGTATATCTCTGATACCTCAGGCACCGTTTCTGCCTCCAGCTGTTTGAGGAAGAAGAGGGAGAGATATTGAGTAAGAGAGGGATCATGTGCACACACACACACACACACACACACACACACACACACACTTGACTCCCCTTTGTTCCCGTTCCAAGCCATTAAACAATGTCTACATCCACACACGAAAGAACCACAGTGAAGCTCCCAGCATTCCCCTCTCTACACAATATCTATTTAGCCAGGAGGCATCAACCTTCTGGGGGTGAGTGGAACGGGGTGGAGAAAACACACACACGTTCGCCACTTTGATATTTCTAACAAGCAAGACAAATGAGAGCACAAAGGAGCTCCATCTCCTGCTCTGCTCCCGGGTCCTATGATCTGTGGAGCCTGATGGACAGCTGCTGTTCTTCCTGACAATACAGTGGTGCCAATCCACCAGGGCCAAATTAGGAAGACTACTGTGATCACGCTGCACTTTTAACTGTACATTAGATCGCAGAGAGTAGCTCAAGTTCGTCTCGGGCCTCAGAACAGCGATTGGCGTGATGCAACGTGGTGACATTTCAACAAAGGGCGGCCAGGGATTAGGACAGTCCACACAGGTGTTAGACGATTATTTTTGACAATATGTTGCCATACTGCTACATCTGTCGCGGAAATGTCTTGAGTGATACGTCTCAGGAAGTCAAATCGCCCTAAAATCTCTGTCATGGTTCGAGACTCAAACTTACCACAAAGAATAACATAGGAACTGTAAAACTGTTTTTATTGTGACCCATTCCTGTGTGAACCGAGCAGGACCGTGAGGTTAGAGGATTGGGATGCTTCTCCACAACAAAACCAGAGCACATTGTATCAGAATTGTTTTTCAGTTTTTGGGGGATTTCTCAGTGAATTCCCAGAAATGCCCCCTCAGGGCAAAGAAAAGGAAATCAACCTTGACACACCACTGACCTGGAGAATGTTCAATCATATTTAGCTAGCAGATATTGAAATCCATAAATCACTGACCCGGGATATGTCTCAGGCAGCAATTACAGACAGGCGATTACAGACAGCACTTATTTCCAGCCTGGAGCAGCAGGCTCTATGGTTTGTTGTACTGACATGATCCATAAGGCATAGCGTTGAGACTGACAGCCATTTATTTGAATGTTACCTACATCCCTGCTTGCAATGGAAACGCACACAGAACACTGCTGTGGGGACGTTGACATATAGTCACTGAATATGTACAGCAAATTGCTTTTCTTTCCATGCAACATGTTCAATAGTGAAGATATCGATTGATCTTAAATCGCAAGTGAATACAGACAACCTGGGCGGGCACAAAAGCAGCAGACTCTTATTGCGTATGAAGAGCAGGTTCTGTGTTCTCACTGGGACGTTATCAGAGCAGCAGACTCTTATTATATAAAGAGCAGGTTCTGTGTTCTCACTGGGACGTTATCAGAGCAGCAGACTCTTATTACATAAAGAGCAGGTTCTGTGTTCTCACTGGGACGTTATCAGACCACCGGGCCCCAGGAGGTACTGGGCAACATGACCACCGGGCCCCAGGAGGTACCGGGCAACATGACCACGAGGCCCCAGAACTAGGAGTCAAGGTTAGCAGGCTGAGGTTAAGAACAGAAGACCAACAGCACACCCATTTCCAATTCAGTGCACTACTTCTGACCAGCAGTTCTGGGCCCAGCTCAAATGCAATAGGTTATTATAGGCAATTTGGTACACACGGTAGAGGGCACAGTAAGAGGACCAAGAAAACAGCCATTACAATGAAAAATCATCGCCCCGGCGACCGCAAAAACAGGCCTCGATAAAAGAACACACTACATCAATCAAATGCCTGACCTGAGTTCAGTAAATAAATAAACGACTAAATAAATAAATAGGATGCTGTAACTGCTCACAGGCAAAATTCTGTTCTAAATGTCAGGCAACAGCAGACCAGTTTGTCTCAGAGAGGCGGCCATGATGGCCCTGGGCTTTCCACTCCGCTCAGAACAATGGATGACAACCTTGGCTGGACGTGTTGCCTTCGCAGGTGCTCTGGGGCCAAAACAGCACCCTGTATGCTGTGTTCACACTGCAGGGCTTAAAGAGACAGTCTGGGATTGTTGGCTTCCTTGAGAGTGAGAACTTGTGGATATCATCATGTTGTTGGAGTCTTGGTTAAGTGAGTTATAGGCGGCTGCAGAAGCTTTCGAAATGAGAGCAGATAATGAATAGTAGATAAAGGGTCCTTGTTGCCAACATTTTGAATCAACACTTTAAATTGGGGATCATTAACTTTCAGAAAAAAGCAGTCAGTCACTGGACTTGAGTTTTGGAAAAGGACTGAGGGATAAGTCGATGAAATACAAATGTTCACTCTCAAATATAAAAACATGAAACCAAGTTGTTAAAAATATAACATATGAACATATATATTGTATATAGCGGAAAGTATAGATGTAACCATCTTAAACAAGTATTTTAGATTCTGATGGGAATACTATTGCCATAAAGGTGTGTACCCGGTCTGCAACAATGTTTAGGTAGGTGGCACGTGTCAAAAGGATGTCCACATGAAAGCCCAGATTCAGGATTCCCTGCACAACAGTGACGGGTGTGATGCACTGTGTGACACATTCTGCTGAATGTTTTCTGTGTCTTGTGCCAAAGTTGACTTTCTGTCAGTTTGGACCAGACAAAATAGCCTTTGTTGCCCTCACGTGGTTGTGGATTGTTACTAAATCGTTACGTAACCACTTAGGCTGACCGGGAGCACCCCACAAAATTGTGTTCAACACAATTTGAATGGGATTTGAAGACACAATCAAAGTTTTAGAAACAAAAAATTGTTCTTTTTTTTAAATAGGCTTTGAATAACTTTTTTCCAAACACTCTGTCCTTTTTGCCTCATTCATTATCTTGACTAAAACTTTGCACACCATTGCACATAAATAAACTGGCCTACAGGGTCACACTGTGTAATATCCACATTCAAAGCCATTTATCTGTCTATTACAGCACAACAACAGGGAATACGGAGAGTACAAAGCAATTTTATGTTAATTTCTGCATCTTCACCAACATTGTTTGAACAGGATCCAGACAAGCTGTCAAAATGACTAGACTACACCGCATAACTGTGAATAACTATAGACTACACCGCATAACGGTGAATAACTATAGACTACACCGCATAACTGTGAATAACTATAGACTACACCGCATAACTGTGAATAACTATAGACTACACCGCATAACTGTGAATAACTATAGACTACACCGCATAACTGTGAATAACTATAGACTACACCGCATAACGGTGAATAACTATAGACTACACCGCATAACGGTGAATAACTATAGACTACACCGCATAACTGTGAATAACTATAGACTACACCGCATAACTGTGAATAACTATAGACTACACCGCATAACGGTGAATAACTATAGACTACACCGCATAACTGTGAATAACTGTAAACTACAATGCGTACTATTACCATTCTTAGGTAGCTGCACATAATAGCTTTTCCCAATATATATTCACAAAATGTAACCTGACATTCTGAACTGATTGCTTACTCTTCTCAGGCAGCATCAATCGAAAACATGGGATGAGTCAAAGAATTTAGGAAGCTGGAGACACAACGGCAATACTTTTCAACAGAGACGTGGGGAGCACATGACAGAAGGTAACATCAACACCCAGAACAGGGTGTATTGGGCACCTTGACAAACATAGTGTGTTGGTGCTCCTTGGCCAGCTCTTCCATGACGTCATTCATCTGGCTACACTGGGGGGCCCATGATGCCTGGAAATGGACCACTGTCAGGGACCTGGTGGAACAGAAACATTTGAAACGCACAACGTAGACAGCTGGGAAGCTTTAAAACAATTGCATTATATCTAGAAAACAATAGTACTATAGCTAGAAAGCAATAGCATGTTCGCTACAAATGCAGCAGGCAATAGTTGTGGGACACGCACACACTATGGATAGCAACATGACACATGTATTGTGATTTGTTTGCTCATAGTGTGATCAAGCAGTATATCATTGTAATTAAAGGGGTCACGTCTGAATCATTTACATCTATTCATTCATAGGGGGGGCATATATTAACAGGCATAGGATATAATGTAATATAATGACAATTTCCTGTCAATCTGAATTGACCAGGATCCCAAAACCTCTTGATTCGGATAAACGTCACACCATCTAATTGGATGTCGATTATTTCATAAACGCTTAAATTCAATACAGGAACGTGCATGTGGTATTCCACTAACATTCACTAGTGTGTATTGTTAACTTGTTTTGCTGCTGCCGTCCAGACAGACACACCAAACAATAGTTGTGTAAAGACTAATATGGGATATTTGAACTCCTCGTTTTGTTGTGTTAGTGAACATATGATCAGATTCAGTTTAAATCCCCCGATCAACCAGATCAACAAATCATCAATAAAACAGCATGTAATGACCGAGAACACCTACATCGTGAACAATAACATAATGTTGCATTACTAAATGTGTAATTAACTGTTCCATGACTGGTAATTAGGCAAAATGACTTGCTAACAAACAAACAAACGTTACATTTAACACATTTAAGCAATGTGTGTGACTTCTGCCAGGTTGTAGCCTAATCATGCTAACTAGCTATTATCTGCCGAGTAAAAAAGGGGTCGATTGAAGTAGCAAGTCACATTTCACACACGGACGATTACAGTGGAAACTATTTAAAACGTGGTTAACATATTGTCACCATAAGGAAAGTGCAACCTACTTCCCAGCCTTTGAAAGCAAGTCCTCAAACTGCTGCGAGCTTGTAGCTTCAACCAGGTTCGCCATGTTTCCAGATTCAGACGAGTGTAATCGCTCACCGAGGCAGTGCGCGCTATACAGATGAACTAGACATTACTATAAGCCCAGAGTCTGTCAACACAAGTGCCTATTGATGTCACAGATACTAAATATCTTAATAATGTAGTTTAAAATTATAATTGTATAATTATTTGTGGCAGAGAGTGTGTGCATGCAGTTGGCCGTGTGTCTTCAAATGCCACAAACAATTCTCACATCGTCAATAACAACTAAAACAATACAATAAATGAATTGTATAAGGGAATCATGTTATATATATACATATATATAATGGTTAAGATAAACATTTAAGCGGTATTTCAGATTATATTTTCAGAAAATTGCATTCATGGATGTACTAGAAGAACTGGATACAGTGTTCTGCGGGAAGCCCCGCACTTTCCAATGAGAGTGCTCAAAACTGTGTGGGTGTCCGCTACTCCGCTCTGTGTGTGCGCGAGACTCTGCCTTGAGCCCCGCCTCCTAAGCCAAAGAGCAGCATTAGAATGTGTGTAGCCAAAATGCCCTTAGAGCAGAATATTGTAGACCTAATGTCATAAGGTGCTCTAAGACCAGCATATTGTAGACCAAATGTCATAAGGTGCTCTAAGCGCAGCATTAGAATGTGTTTAGCCAAAATGCTCTTAGAGCAGCATATTGTAGACCTAATGTCATAATGTGCTCTAAGAGCAGCATATTGTAGACCTAATGTCATAAAGTTCTCTAAGAGCAGCATATTGTAGACCTAATGTCATAAGGTGCTCTTAGAGCAGCATCAGAATGTGTGTAGCCAAAATGCCCTTAGAGCAGTTATTGTAAACCTAATGTCATAAGGTGCTCTAAGAACAGCATTAGAATGTGTAGCCGAAATGCTTTTAGAGCAGCATATTGGAGACCTAATGTCATAAGGTGCTCTAAGAGCAGCATTAGAATGTGTGTAGCCAAAATGCTCTTAGAGCAGCATATTGTAGACCTAATGTCATAATGTGCTTTTAGAGCAGCATATTGTAGATCTAATGTCATAAGGTGCTCTTAGAGCAGCATTAGAATGTGTTTAGCCAAAATGCCCTTAGAGCAGCATATTGTAGACCTAATGTCATAAGGTGCTCTTAGAGCAGCATATTGTAGACGTAATGTCATAAGGTGCTCTAAGAGCAGCATTAGAATGTATGTAGCCAAAATGCTCTTAGAGCAGCATATTGTAGACCTAATGTCATAAGGTGCCCTTTGAGCAGCATATTGTAGACCTAATGTCATAAGGTGCTCTAAGTGCAGCATTAGAATGTGTGTAGCCAAAATGCCCTTAGAGCAGCATATTGTAGACCTAATGTCATAAGGTGCTCTAAGAGCAGCATTAGAATGTGTTTAGCCAAAATGCCCTTAGAGCAGCATATTGTATACCTAATGTCATAAGGTGCTCTTAGAGCAGCATATTGTAGACCTAATGTCATAAGGTGCTCTAAGAGCAGCATTAGAATGTATGTAGCCAAAATGCTCTTAGAGCAGCATATTGTAGACCTAATGTCATAATGTGCTTTTAGAGCAGCATATTGTAGATCTAATGTCATAATGTGCTATTAGAGCAGCATGTCATAGACCTAATGTCATAAGGTGCTCTTAGAGCAGCATATTGTAAACCTAATGTCATAAGGTGCTCCAAGAGCATCATTAGAATGTGTGTAGCCAATAAAATGCACTTAGAGCAGCATATTGTAGACCTAATGTCATAAGGTGCTCTTAGAGCAGCATATTGTAGACCTAATGTCATAAGGTGCTCTAAAAGCAGCATTAGAATGTAAGTAGCCAAAATGCTCTTAGAGCAGCATATTGTAGACCTAATGTCATAAGGTGCTCTTAGAGCAGCATATTGTAGACCTAATGTCATAAGGTGCTCTAAGAGCAGCATCAGAATGTGTGTAGCCAAAATGCCCTTAGAGCAGCATATTGTAGACCTAATGTCATAAGGTGCTCTAAGAGCAGCATTATAATGTGTGTGGCCAAAATGCTCTTAGAGCACCATATTGTAGACCTAATGTCATAAGGTGCTCTTTGAGCAGCATATTGTAGACCTAATGTCATAAGGTGCTCTAAGAGCAGCATATTGTAGACCTAATGTCATCAGGTGCTCTTAGAGCAGCATATTGTAGACCTAATTTCATAATGTGCTCTAAGAGCAGCATTAGAATGTGGGTAGCCCAAATGCCCTTAGAGCAGCATATTGTAGACCTAATATCATAAGGTGCTCTAAGAGCAGCATATTGTAGACCTAATATCATAAGGTGCTCTAAAAGCAGCATTAGAATGTGTGTAGCCATTAGCCAAAATGCTCTTAGAGCAGCATATTGTAGACCTAATATCATAAGGTGCTCTAAAAGCAGCATTAGAATGTGTGTAGCCATTAGCCAAAATGCTCTTAGAGCAGCATATTGTAGACGATGATAAACGATGGATGTATTAAGACAACCAAGGAGGTGTAATTATTATGTCGTACTCATAATACATCTATGTGTACTAGCTAGTAGCTAGCTAGCTAGTAGGTTAGCCTGCAGTTTCATAAACACAGTTTCTGTTAATAGTTTCTCTAAGCCCATGGTGGCCTTTAAATAATGGCGCTCTTCCTGTGGGCTTTGTTGCATTCGTACTGAGTCTACGCGGAAGTATGTGAGTTAGATATACTGGATCGTGATTGGCTGTCGTATGTGAGTTAGATATCATGGATTGTGATTGGCTGTCTAGCCTGCACGTCTTCAATCCGTGACCACATAATTCAAAAGTCAGGAAGGGACAAATCAACAGTTTACTAGCGGTCTCCTAGCTGGGTCATGTCCTTGTGCCAGTCATTTATTTATAGCTGGGACATAATCTGCTGTGTTTTATATGGCAGCAGTATTCGCAGTCCGCTGTATTTGAATAGACAGCCAGTTATATTAGCATTAGCGAGCTAACTGGACGTACTGAGATATACAGTCTCTAACCTGACATCTGATTGAGTAGTATAATGAACTAATTTAACAGATCGAATAAACTATTTACTGGGTCGATAACTATGGAGTGTATGGCTTCCTGTGAGAGGAAGAGAAGTCATGAAGGGGACCTTTCAACCTGGAATAATTGCCCATCGGTATGATTTAAAGTAAATGTATTTGGCTATAACTTTGGCACACTTCACACATCTTATTTCATGCAAGCTAAATAGCATATTATTAGCCGACTAATATTACAGCATTCGTCATCTGGCTAACTCACCATTGCAACAGCTATCCTTTTGTTGTCTCTTATATGCACATGATCATACAGAGAGCTAGCCAGCTTGCTAATATATAATAATACTTTGTTACTGTTGTGTGTACCAGTATTTGAATAGTTCGATAACACTCTGTCCATGGGGGCAGCTTCAGTTCTCTACCTTTCGTGAAACTTACGGCAACACACATATTTACAACACACATTTAAGTGATAAATGTGTGACGTCAGGAATACCATGTGTGAGTTGTGCCAGCTAAATGCATATAAATATGTCCATAACACGTAGAGAATTGGTTAGACAAGGCTTTCCCGTTTGGTATTCCAGAAACGGCTGTGCAATGGAGTGGCTGGGGCAGGCGATGTGCAGGTTGAGTATGGCGCGGGGACGGACTGTGCCATGGAGACATGGGATACGAGACAGCCAGGATACGTGGCTGCCAACAACCCAGCCTATAACACGGTGTGTGTGCACGTTCATGGTGTGTGTGTGTGTGTGCACGTTCATGGTGTGTGTGTGTGTGTGTGCACGTTCATGGTGTGTGTGTGTGTGTGCAAGTACATGGTGTGTGTGTTTGTGCGTACATGGTGTGTGTGTGTGTGCGTACATGGTGTGTGTGTGTGTGCGTACATGGTGTGTGTGTGTGTGCGTACATGGTGTGTGTGTGTGTGCGTACATGGTGTGTGTGTGTGTGCGTACATGGTGTGTGTGTGTGTGCGTACATGGTGTGTGTGTGTGTGCGTACATGGTGTGTGTGTGTGTGCGTACATGGTGTGTGTGTGTGCGTACATGGTGTGTGTGTGTGTGCGTACATGGTGTGTGTGTGTGCGTACATGGTGTGTGTGTGTGCGTACATGGTGTGTGTGCGTACATGGTGTGTGTGCGTACATGGTGTGTGTGCGTACATGGTGTGTGTGCGTACATGGTGTGTGTGCGTTCATGGTGTGTGTGCGTTCATGGTGTGTGTGCGTTCATGGTGTGTGTGCGTACATGGTGTGTGTGTGTGTGCGTACATGGTGTGTGTGTGTGCGTACGTGGTGTGTGTGTGTGCGTACATGGTGTGTGTGTGTGCGTACATGGTGTGTGTGTGTGCGTACATGGTGTGTGTGTGTGCGTACATGGTGTGTGTGTGTGCGTACATGGTGTGTGTGTGTGTGCGTACATGGTGTGTGTGTGTGCGTACATGGTGTGTGTGCGTACATGGTGTGTGTGCGTTCATGGTGTGTGTGCGTTCATGGTGTGTGTGTGTGTGTGCGTACATGGTGTGTGTGTGCATGTACATGGTGTGTGTGTGTGTACGTGGTGTGTGTGTGTGTGTGCATGTACGTGGTGTGTGTGTGTGCATGTACGTGGTGTGTGTGTGTGTGTGCATGTACGTGGTGTGTGTGTGTGTGTGTGTGTGTGTGCATGTACGTGGTGTGTGTGTGTGCATGTGTGGTGTGTGTGCATGTACGTGGTGTGTGTGTGTGTGCATGTACGTGGTGTGTGTGTGTGTGCATGTACATGGTGTGTGTGTGTGTGCGTACATGGTGTGTGCGCGTACATGGTGTGTGTGTGTACATGGTGTGTGTGTGTGTGTACATGGTGTGTGTGTGTGCGTACATGGTGTGTGTGTGTGTGTGCGTACATGGTGTGTGTGTGTGTGTGTGCACGTACATGGTGTGTGTGTGTGCACGTACATGGTGTATACCGTTCATGTTAACATGTTGTTCATGTTACCTGGTACATTTGACTGCTAATTGCGAGTGTAACCTGTACTGCCTGGTTTACCAGTTTCCCAGGGATTTGGATTCCAAGCATGTTCTATTAGTATGTTATCATACACGAAGCGTCCTGTAATGTGTGTATACATGTTAATTTAATGACTGATGTTTCCTCCTGATTGACACTTGAATTGCGATCAAAGTTTAAAGACAAGGCACTTCGCAAATGACTACATGCCTCCTTTATCTAATCTCTAAGGTGCAACCCAGATATAACTTTTTTTTCATTAACTCCGCTCTGGAGGCAATGGGGAAATTCCTTGTTATCCGTTACTCTGTCTCTCAAGATCAGGAATTTGGCACAATGCCACAGTGTTGACAATGTCTAATATAATGTCTCTGACCTACGTAGGTTGGCACAGTCCTTGGCGGCCACCCATTGCAGCGTTGCCCACGGTGTATGGCGGGGGAGCCCGTAAGTCATTTCCTGAATTTATTTCTCCTGTCAGCCACGTTGAAAGATCTCCGCTGTCATCCAAACTCGCCTCACCAAAACAAATTATTTTCATTAGTAGTAGCAAAATCAATAGGACAGCTATTGAGTATGTAAACAAATGCCGCAAATGTGGACTATTCTGTCTCACGCTTTGGGGAAATTTTCAATCCCACAAAATCAAATATTTAACATAATAAAAGAGGCACATTTTGAATGGTTGGCCCTCGGGCCAAAGAACCTACCATATTGGCCACGGAGCGCTTTTCTCCTTCACATTCCCCTCAGGAGGAATCAGCATACTTGACTTTCAAATGTGAAAAGGGTTAGGCTAATGAAATTGACATTGGTTGTATGCCCAAACTGGCGTCCTGTCCAATGTTTAGTGCACTTCTTTTGACTGGTGTCCATGGGGCTCTGGTCTAAAGTAGTGTACTGCTTGTGGTGCCATTTGAAGCGCTGGCGTCATGTAAATGTGAAAGGTTGTTCCATAAAGGTTATCTGTGTCACGTCACATGTGAGCTGTCCTTTCTCTTCCCAGGGACACATGAACCACATCATGGGGTATTGATGGTTTATTATCACAGTGATCACTGGCCATTTGATGAACTGAGAGCTCCTTGAGGATGAAGAAAAGCATTGATCAGCTGTGGTGTATACAGCGGTGAATTGGGCCGCACTGTTCTGGGGCGCCATTCCTTGGGTTTTTGTGCTTTTTTTGTTGTTTTTTTGCCGCCAGGACTGTATTGCTTCACATGTGGCTCACTTGTTAACACTGTCTAACACTTGTTTTTGAAAAGGGCTACTAACCAAATTGACATATGATAATGTCATAGGGCACTAACGACATATCTGAATGAACCTGACCACTCCTGCAGGATGTCCATATGATTACTGTAACTATAACTCATGAGGAAAATCATTTAAAAGGCATGGGTTGAATTACAGAAATATCTCCTTGTCAAGACTGCCTTTAAAGCAGAACATGAATTCATATTAAAATTGGCCAGTAGATCATTGTTTTAGTTATGTCATTATAAACCTTTTTGAACTCTATGATCATAAACATGACTATATATTTTTTTGAAATATATTTTTGTAATCTTAATTGACTGACTATTTTCTATTTTATAAAGATCCTATCAGTAATTCTAATTTCCATTTTGGATTGTATTAACCTTTTCAGCCAGCCTGTATTGTTTTCAAACTGCTGTTTGGCTGTCATTCTTTTTCCCGGGATGTTTCCTTTTGTTTAGAAAATATTTTTGTAATGCCAGTTTTTACCTTGCTAAGTAGTGGATTTTGTATGCGAATTATTAGTTTCATGCTGTCATAACTGTCATGTGAGTCATAAATTAATGCAAAAGTTTATTTTTAGTACACGGGACATTTATAAAGTATACGTTGATTAATGTTGTGTGGACCTTTATTTTATTGTGTGACTACATCATTAATGCTGTTTTGGAAAAACTTACCGTTTTGTTGTTAAGTTTATTTACTATTACAGAATCTCTTCTGTACACTAGGTGGTGCTCTAAGCTGGCAACATGATATTCTTGTGCCCCTTCGCGTTTGTCCTTTTGAATTATATGTATTTTAATATTGTATTTACATACAAGTACATTTTCTTACTTATTTAATTAGAAAGCTTTTTTCAATGTTTGCCTCATGTACATACAGTTTTATGCAAAGTATTTTTGTTTGAAGCTTCCCATTTTCTGGAATGGTTTGCGGGCAGCAGCGTATTCTGTACTTTCACCAGTGACCTCAATCACAAATTATTTGTCTCCTTTTTCACCTGTTTTAGCCAAGGATTTATAGCCAAGTTCCATGGCGGTCTCATCGGGTGGTTGTGTCAGTCTATTTAGGACTGTGTCCAGTCCACCACATTCAACACTAGATATGACTGACAGTTATAATGCCGCGATGAATCATATATTCGCAGGCGTCCGAGTATCAACAGCCGAGCTCAAAAGATGCAATAGAACAGGGCTAACGTCTGAAGAAATTCAACCACAGTGGATTTAAGTGTATTACCCTCACAATCTCCCCTGTCCTCCCCTCTGTACAGCCTGGCGTAGGCTACTAGCAGGAGAAAATGAGAGGTCTCACATAAAGCTTGACCTCAGGGAAATGACTCCAAAGGCCTAGATTTTCAATAATGTTAGACAATAAAGCTTAAGCTTGTAACCTGCAGCCATATGCTACAAGTGTAAAGAGCTTAGCTGCTAATAAAATGAAAAAGTAAATCCCCTCAAACTCATATTCGGAGATCAAGTGTGCCCCAAAAGAGCCCTCATAAAGACCTAATGAGTAGGGTGATAGTACGGACCGGGTCACAAATGGCCCACTACGGCTGTGCCCTAATTCTGACCAGTGTCCTTTGTGGGGTGTAGGGTGCCGGTTTGGAGGTGGAGTGCGCTTCATGCTGACCAGCCCTGACAAGTATCCTTTTATGGATGTGGAATTATTTTGATTTCCTCAGGGAGGTTTTGGACAAGTGCACATCTGTTTATTTTCATGTTGCCTCTGCCCCGTCTATACTTTCTCCTCATCTACTGTCACCGGGCCCTCGTCTGCTCGGGCCCTCATCTGACATTTTCATAAGTGGCCAAGTTGCCATTGTTCTCCTGTGGGAATGGAACGGCTGTAATGGTTTTTCTGCTGAAGAAACACTGGGTCAGAGTTCACTGGGGTGTGGAAACGTCCACTTGACTGTTTTAACAGTTTTTCTCCTGGTTCTGTCGCTGAAGTCTCAATGGAGTGACTTTGTAGTAGAGGTAAAATCGGCTGTTTATACATGGCAGATAGTCTTTTTTTAATCAGTTCTAAGTGTTTCTTTGCATTTAAATTCGTCTTCCGGTCGGCAAATTGTTAAAAAGAAGCAGATATGTGCAGAGAAAGGCGGCGAAGCTTCCTACGCTTTGTAAACTCCTAAACCTTTTGCCTTCATGAATGTGTCCTTGACTGGGTCCCCATATACTCTTACAGCATTTCTACCTACTTTGTTTATGTGGCTTTGATCCACAATATTGCAGTTAAAGTTACACTCATGTAGTCCAGGGCAAACTGCTCTTCATTGTTCCCTATGGGAACTTTATACCCGTGGAGCCAACTCCTGTCCGCCTCAAAAAGTAGTCCACTTCAGTAACAGACTTCTACAAAGATGAGGAACAAAAGGTCACGCACAAAGACACATTTTTATACAGCCTTTAATGGTGGTATGGTGCTCTGGTGGATTGCTACAAAACACTTATCTGTGTGTTTAGAAGGAGAGGAAGTGATATGGAAAGAAAGGCATAGATGACTGATAGCAGCACATAAATCATACATTCTGTATGACAGCCTGTGCAAAATGTAACAGTTTAACGGACATTTCCAGGTGCTGGCTGTACAGTTTGTTCTAATTAACTGTTGGAATTGCCTCATGAAACTCCCTCGTAATGGCCCTCTATATAATGACTGTACAGTACACTTTAATAACACACACACATATATGTATATATATATATATGCTCAATCAGGAAGGTATTGGTCCAATGCTAATTCCAACAGGCCCGTCGACATGCCATGGGTAAACAACGTCAGAAAGCATTTGAGGCATTTTACCGTGTTTTATGAATCAAAGCGTGACCGTTGATTTCTCCACCTAGGCATCGTTCACTGTTGTTTTGGCTTTTTCACCACCACCTGCCAACCTCCCAGTGGAGAATAAAGTACCCAGCAAGACCTCTTGTTTTGTTTGGGCCCCACCCCCTGCAACCCCTTCAACAAAACCATACAAAGACAGTTATATTTTAAGGTTATTTACTTAACTGAAATCACCTCGGTGTCTCTCGCTGTGCTCTTTGACAGTTAGCTCCCAGCACTCCTGCTGCTCAAAGTGAATCCCCCAAGACTTCCTGCAACATACATGGTGCCATGAAAGTACCTAAGTGTTGGGCCTGTGTCGACCTGTCAGTCACCGCCAGTCACATCCTGCTAATGGCAGAGCTGCTGGAAGTGTTACCAAACACATGAAAGCTCGGGCTCCTCTCAGCCAGAAAGCTTAATGTCAAGCGGAGTGTCAGAGAAAAGGAACGCAGGTACTGTACTTTGAGCGGAACAAAGCTTCAGGGTTGGGGGGGCAAAGACTGAGACTTTGGATTCCTAAAGTGTCTGATTCAAAGCCCAGCCCCCCCCCCCTCCGACTCCCCCCATGAGGAATAATAAGTATATTATGAATTAATAATGGTTTTCTGTGTTTCACCGCGACGCGTGTTGCCTGTTTGCATCTGAGCATAACCTCCGGTTGTAAATTTGTTCGGAGATGTTTGCAGAGGATTGGCATTGGTGCGGTGTACCTTGGTGTTGTTTAAAGGTTAAATCAGATCCGTGTCAAGGAGGGTAGAGGAGGTGTGTGTGTGTGTGTGTGTGTGTGTGTGTGTGTGTGTGTGTGTGTGTGTGTGTGCGTGTGCGCGCGGTGTGGTCCCTGGGGGCGGGAACGGTAAGAGGGAATTAAGATGCTCGTTTCTCTCCGAGGGAGAGATGTTTTATCCCACATAATATCCCACCTCCTGTTGTTCCACAGATGTCTACCTGGCGTCAGACACAACCTGAGTCTGCTCTTTATTTACTCACCTTTATTCCTTCACTTTACGTTCCTGAGATGAAGATCGTGATCACCTGAGCTCGCGCTAAACACGACGCCGAGGTATTCATTAGAACAAGTTCTGTACAAACACCCCCTTTACCATTGCACTGGCAAGAGCGTCCAGGTGAGCATCACCTAGCTTCCTGTCATCACAGGGACGTCTGTATTTTTGTTCTCAGGAAATAGAGAGGCACATTTCAGGTTTTCTCCGGGAGGTAGAGATATCAACAACAACGAGCTACGTTTTGTTGTACATGTGTCATTTCCACATGCAATTAGAGAACAAACTGTCTGACTAAACTCCATAACATGTTTAGTTCTGTGGGAGGGTTCCTAATGAACACAGACACGCCAACCGTGTCCCCAATGACACCGTGTTCCCTGTTTAGTGCACTCCTTTTGACCAGGGCCCACTGGGTGGCATTTGGGATACCACCCCCTCGTGTTTATCTGATCAAAGCTTAAGTTTCTTAATCTGCCCAATTAATCTATTTATTGCCATCATCCTAATGAAGACGCTGTATGTTTGGCTATAGGCCTCTCTCACCAATTCACTTCTCCGCCCTATAATATGGCTGAAGTAAGACAAAACACCACAAATATGTTGTGTTCACAGTAATTATGCCTCTCTGTCTCTGTCTTTGTTGGAGATATTTCAACGAGCAGAGATGCACCACTGAAAACTGCACAAGTTATAATACTGTGTCCAGAACATGTTCTCATCTCTGTTCTGGGTTCTTTCTGTTTTATTGATCACTTTCCCTCTCTCTGCCTTCTTATTTGCTCACACACTACACACACACACACACACGCACCACACACACACACACACACACGCACACACACACACACACACACACACACACACACACACATGACAACGCCAAATGGTAGCTGCTGTAAATGAGGAGTGAGGCTGTTGAACTCAGATGTTGAATCTAGAAGTGTTGCCTCTCCTTTATCACTTTGCCACCTCAAAGGGTCCCCAGCCACCCACCATTATTCAGAGCATGATATTGCACGTTATTATTTTTAGCTTGAGCTTTGCATGTTTCACAGCATGGTCGGCTTCACTCTCAGCGTTCACAGACGATGCTTCACACTTTGAAATGAGATCCCGTATTGTTCTGCGCTCTATTCCGTTGGCACTCTCGCGCGTCAGTTCTACAGCACACTGGTTTGTGTGTGTCCAGCACCTGGGCAGTAGTACACCTATCTAGGTGGAAAGTGTGGTCGGCTTTTTGTCGTCGTCCCCAACATCGTTCATTAAATATTATGCAGACAAATGCTATGACAAAATATGTATTTATATTTGTATAGTTACATATTATTATATACACTGATGTAGAGAGAAAATTATATTTTAGTAATTTTCGAATTTGATTTGAAGAAGAGGCATTCTAGAGATCGGGGTTATGACTTCTTAACTGTCATAACTAGAGACAACCCAAATTACATGTTCCTGAGATAGATGAACTGGCCAATCAGGTCTAGAGGAGAAGACACGCCCAATATGTGGTCATTTGTCAGTCATGTCTGAATATCCACACTATTCTGTTGTTTGGTGGCCCAGATTTATATATATTGTATTCAACTGAAGTTATATTTAGTAGGCAAAAAATATTTACATCCAACATTTGGCAGTTTCTTTTAGATCTAGGGTCAGCGCAATGAAAGTCCAAGATGCTCCAGGCTTTCTGTAGATATTCTCTAAAAAAAAGTTTGGGCAGCGTTTATGTTAGTAGTCAAATGATCTGCAATCATCTCACAGAAAAATGGCGTATTCAATTGACATTTATTGGTTTATATACCACAAAAATGACCCACTGAAAATAATTAATCGGCCTGTAGCCAGGGCTCTGCTTTTCCTGCTCCACGTAGTGAGGTGAATATGCATGGACCTAACGTAAGAATATTTGATGATAAATAATCACACCACGGGTACTGTCCCCATTTTGATACAGCCTATTGACCATGCGAAGTCGTTAGTCTGCTCACCTAAATGGTCAACGAGCTGCAGGCCCGGTTGAACAATGGTGCTCTTTAGGCCTGTAGGTGGGGTACTGTCACCGTGCAATGGCGTGTCTGGGGCGGGTGAACTACGTCACGGCTGTCCAACTGAAGGTCCTCGTGGCCTGATCTGGGGGTTCTCCTATTCCTAAATCGTTTGATTTCGAAACCGAATATTATTGACAGTTTTAAGATGAACAAATTAGTGAAATAGTAATGTGGATTATGTGGACTGATGTGATAAAGCAATAACTCCATGTGTCCTAAATATGCTTTGTTGTAATGCATACTTTATAGCAGTTGCTTGTGTCTGGGTATACTAATTGCGATTATTACACGTCACTTCAAAGCAGATAATCCGAGAATATGTCAGGTGCACATCTGCACCATTTGTAATTATCTAAGTAAACTTTTTTTTATTAATTATGAGCCAGACAGGGAATCTATTTCTTATTCTAAATTGAGACGCGGTGGATCCAACCGCTCTCAGTTCACTCTCCATTTCCACTATATATTTTACATGTTAATTGTCTAGAATAGGTCTCGGTTTCTTTATTCTGGGTGTTTTTTTCTCAGCTTCTTTATATGAGTATGGCCTGGGGCTGTGCTGCTGGCTGAATCTCTCTCTTCATTTTAGCACCAGATGAAAATGCTCATTATACAGCAACCCGGTTTGGCCGCTTGACAAAACTCAACCATTGTGCTGTTAATCTGAAAGTAAATCGATACATATTTTAATAATAATCAATATGAGTTATATTTTATTACTGCCATATAACTACCAGGTAGGCCAATAGTTTCCTTTATTACACTCACATAGTGATAGTGAATCCACTTTAATTTTCATAGGCAGCATCATTAGGCTTTTTGACACTGTGACATTGTGATGATTACCGGGACACACATTGGAGTAAACGAGAGATTATGTTCAACTGTTCATATCTTTAGCCTAATAAACTGTGTGCTTGAACCTGAGTGGTATAGGCCTTATTAATCATCACTCATCCGGATGAGAAGTGACGGCTGGTATAGACGGTTTGGTGCGGGTTTTATCCGTCTCTTTCTCTACAATAACTCTCTCTGCAGCCATATTGCCAGGTTTGGTGATTTTGCATATGTGTGTCAACTATTTTATTAGATAAAATGTGTCTCAAATAGAATTTTAAATAAAACCGCGGCTAAACTTTTAATTGAAGGCTGATGTGTATTAGGACATCTGGACTGTATGAAGGCTGACACCAACCAATGTCCCAGTGGTAGAAAATATTTCAGAGTTAATTATCCCGACGCATGTTTAATTAAAGCCAATTACAATATGTGGAGTTGCCTAATCGAACCCCGCTTCTATAATGAAGGTGCCCCCCTCGCCATTAGAACATTTGAAACAGATATATTTATTTGATTCACAGCTGGACATTTTTAATGTCAGAAGGCTTATTAATTAGCAGATAGCTTATCAAGGGCTATCGCATTTCTCGGCATTCAAATCGCGATGCCTGAGCTGTTAATTGCTGCCTTGGTTCTTTTAAAGAAAACCTGCGTATTGTGTCGAAAGTTTCTGGGGAAAAAACATATTTAATGCATTTAATGAGGTTTTAAAACATGTCTACATATCTTCATATGTAGCCAGATATGTTTTTATAATGAATTTTTTCATTTTTAAATTTCAACATGCCTGGGATGTTTTGAATGATTTTGTCAATATATTAGATATTACCTTTATAATTATTCTGAAGAAAAAAATCTCCATCAAGCGACAACAACCCAAGCTTAAAATGACACGGAGACGCACACATACAATCATCTGATCTGATAGAATTTTTCCTATTTTCCGTTTTAGGTATTTTAATAGTCAATTCAATTTTGTGAACTGCGCTCCTTTTGAATGGAAATCAGAATATGACGGTAGTCTATAAAATGACCAAAAGGAGGCGCTGTTCATCACATTTATAGCCATATGTTTTAACGAGCACTGCCCTGCATGGTTAGAGATGCTGAGCTGCCTTTGAAAATTAAATGTCATATTTTTACTGCTTTTTAAGCAACATGGATAATCATTTCTAAGTTTTCAAACTTTTGCATTTAGATATCCCATGCGAATATTGACGGTATCGCAACAGACTATGCCAACCGGTTTGCAATGTGACCATGTTTAATTTTATTTTTCTTCTAAATGGTCAGTCTGTCTGAAACAAAATACTGAAAAAGATGGTGTAGTTAATTAAGTATCATTTGTTTTATTGTGCAGTTGTTAGCAGGAAGATGTTGTCTTTGGAAAATACGAAGCATGTGTTTTGTCATAGAACATATTATGAAAAATAAATAAAGATTATTTTCCCTGTTGCAGCTTGTTTTAAAATAATGTGACATCCAATTTCTTAGTGACTTGGCGAAGCGTTGTTATTTTTACTCTATGTGAGATCTAACAATTTTTAGTCATTTTTAAGTCACTGACTATGGCGAACAATCATAATATATGCAATCAAAAACGATCTTATAGTTTTTGATCCACCGTCATTTAACTCATTTGGGACCAGTTGACGAAGATTCCGTTGGTCTAGAACTCACACACACGCACGCGCACACGCACACGCACGTACACACACGCACACACACACACTCACACGCACACACACACACGCACACACACACATACACACACACACACACACACACACACACACACACACACACACACACACACACACACACACTCACACACGCGGGTCTGTAAAAGTGCAATAATGAAAAATGCTGAATTTAGCGGTGAAAACAACTTTCATTAAGTAGACTACTAAACACACATGCTACACATTTTATACATGCATGTAATTATACTTTTATAACAGCCACACAGCGCATACAAATCCATCTGAGCTGTTACCCTGGACCCATATTGCCCCACGAGTATAGCCCAACCTGCCACCCATGGTTAGATGACCTGTACATTACACGCATTACAGAAGTGCACTTTGACAGCATATACAACTTTAAAACACCCCCTAATCATTAGGTCCCATATATATATATCGAGACTTCTGTATAGGCCTATATAGACCGTTTTAACATTAAACATTTCGGGCAGGTCGCAACTTAATGTACCATATGTTAACCATCTCACAAACTCTCTGCCGTCTTAATATGTCGAAAACGCATTTGACGCTTTATTTATTTATCAGATTTATTGAATAACCAGATGTATCATATATATTTTTATTTATAAATATCATTATAATCCCGTATTGATGGCTATATAATACTGCCGGCCTTTCCATCAATTGTCCACATGCACGCTCAGTGGGGTCTATTCGTTTTTCTGCGTCTACAGCACCGGTTTATATGTTATACTATACTCACCTATACTGTATATGTGTTATACGGTCACCTACTATGTTTTAGTGATCGGAGGTAAAAATGGGAACCCTGTGTATATGTCTGTTTGGTCTGTGCTCTGGTATGGTGTAGTGCGGTCTGGAGGAGAGGACAGCTGGGCTATACGACCATCTCACTGACTTTGCCTTGACATCTGGGGAACCCACTGGTGTGTGCGGCACGCGAATCGGTTGATGTCGCTATTTAAATGCAAATTTGCGGGGGGATCACTGAAGCCTCACCCCGTAAATTCGCACAAAAGGAACACTTCACACACACAATAAGGAGGGCCGTTGTTTCTTCGGGAGGTCTTGGCAACACCGAGCAAATCTTATTCAAACCCACACACACACACACACACACACACACACCTTCTGCATGACCGACTGATAGCTTTTGTCCGGTGTGTGTGCACCATTAGCGCACTTCTGCAAATTAGATCTAACAGGAGCGACATATCTACAAGTAGACGCATGTGCCTTTATGATTACAGCAGGACAAAGTAATATATTGGCACAATGTTACAATGAACAATTTAGACACGTTTCTCAGTGGTTTAATTGCAGCTCATGATGACATTACATGATTATTATCACTACTGCGGTATAATATTTATTAAAATAAAGTTGTTGTTATTATGGTTATTATCGTTTGAATATTTAGCATTTTTATTAATTTAATTTGTTATCCTTGTGCCATTAGTTTTATTGGTAAATAATGATCTATCCGTGGCAGGATCACCATCACGACTTGTTGAGATTGTCTAAACCGCAACACAGAATCAGCACAACCGAGAAGCACTCATATGTCACATTGAGACATGATCATAAATTAGAAAATGCACTTATATGTCTATCAGCGTCCCGTTTTCTTCACCCTAAGCACCTTGATTAATTTGCTTCTGTCTGACGGCAGCATTAGAGAAACGGCCGTCCAAGTAAAACTTGCTGGAAATGAAAGAGTGCATTTAGCACGCGTTGGATCCGGGACCAGATGATCCTCTAGAAAATGAGCTGAAATAGATTCAGGCTCAGTGCCTGTTGTGCCGAGCAGCTGATTCCCCTATTCCAGTCCAGATGGCTGCCCAACACAGATTTGCATTCATTTTCGCCTAATATCTTCCGCAATAGAGGAGCAGCTGCATTTGTTGTCAAATAAGGTTTAAAAGTCATTTTAGAACGGGATCGTTACCTACGTGATGGGGTTGTCCAACTCTCATACCCCCATCTTCTCTCCAGTCAACAGCCGGCTATCATCTTTAAAAGGATTTGTCCTAAAACCCCTAATTTGGTAATCAGATTGACATCGCTTTGGTGAGCAATCTGCATTAAATATACAGTAAGCTATATCATTAGGCTACTTATTGGTGCAATGTGCAATTTCCAAAACAGTATAACATTACAAATCAACATTGACATGCAATTTAATTCATGAACAATTTAAATAACATATTTAACAGCGTAAAAAGTCAAGTTCACACAGTTCCCGTGATAAAACGGTTAACACGAAAAACTGCAAACACGCACGGGATTGGTGAAATGATTCTATCATATGCTTCATCAATTTATCAAGAAAATATTAATTTACAATTTACATATCCACCCATTAAACGAACACTTATTACAATATTAACGCTTTGACACAATGTAGGATTGTAAATTGTCTAAAAATAGAATAATGATATATTATCCTAAATAGTAATAAAATGCATTTTTATTATACTTACGTATTTAATTAGAACGAGCCGGGCCGGCAATGTAATGGATTTAGAGACGATAAGAGCAACAGCAAAGATAATTCACTTATCTTTGGCAATAGTCATTAACCCTCAACACCAGCAAAATAGATGGCTCTCTAAAACACATCTCTTCTCCTTTCCACGTTCCCCAACCCACACCCCTTTAGTGCACCGGGCTGTAGAGTCCCCTGATAACCCGAAACGGACTTCGATTTTCGCAGGATTAATTAAAATATTAACATACAAAGAAAGCCTGCCAATTGGTAACACGAAAGCTTTCGCCTAAATATGGTGAAAAGCCTATTGTTGTATTTCAGTGGCTTTTATTTATTATGATAAAGAAGTTAGACGGCGCTTCCCTGGAGTCCATTCACCTGATAAGATGATATAGCCACATTCAACTAAACTAACTATCACTGAACATTAATAGCATGCGTAGACAACCTGCTGTACTGCATTATGCCAACACATTGTAATTATGGTGTTTATAAATGCATGACAGTTACATCAAGTGTGGTTCACTAAATCGATAAACCTCCTCACCATTCAGATAGTGGTGTATAGCCAAGTTATTCAGCTCAGCCTCTCTATACATCCCGAGGATCATGTCAGTCTGCAACACTCAATGCTTATTTTGGTGATCCTTTTGCATATGTCCCAATCTGAAAAACCGATGCATCAAAACAGCATTGACAAACTCGGACTGCATGACAAACTCGGACTGCATGTGTAAAAAATACATAAAATTTACCATCGGTGCCTTACATTTGAAATACCGCTAATAAACCGGAAAAGTAAAATACATCCAGTGTTTTAAGATTTGAGCAAATGGATAAAAAAAAAATTGCATGCGCATTGAGAGGGCTTAGACGATATTTGCAAACACATTCGTCCGAAAATGACACAGAGCAGCCTATCTGTGTAAAATACTGTATGAACATTCAACTTTCCTACAACATATATTTGGCTTTACGTTGAGTGAATAATAAGTTCACAGGATGTGCATTTTTTGACGGGGGAAAGGCTCTGCACTGGATGGAGTTAAAAGTGAAGCTTTGCTTTGCTGGAGCTCAGGTTGCAGGCTCAGGTTGCAGACTGATACAGCATGTAGGACTCACCAGAATGAAACACGGCCAGGGACTGGAGGTGTGTCACTGTTCCATACATGGGCATAGCCCCTCCCACCACCGCGTCATATTCTGACAGCAGGCATCCCGTGGGTTTAGAGTTTTGGCTCCCGGGAAAGGTTCCACTCCTCGGGGATAGAGGGCTGAGTTTTGTATGCTTCTATCCATTCTGCCAGACGCTAAAGGCCCCTCATCAAGCTCTCCTGTGTCCGGGAACACCTCCACGGTGATCATTTTTGCGTTTATTTGTCTTGTGGAGCCGGAGCGCCTTGCCAGGAGTGCTCGATTCAGCAGTGTCCTGAAGCCTTTTTGATGCCATAGGATGACTCCAGTTTGAGCCGTCGCCAAAACAAAAGTTCTCTACAAACGCATTTTCGAATAAAAACTTGAATAAAACAGACGCAACTATACAAGCATATGCTGTTATTTGAACGAATTCTTCAACGACCAGGATCACGTACCCAACCTGCTGCAGAGAGACAGTATCCCATTCGGTAGATTGTTCATGTGGTGCCAACGCAGGACGGGCTACAGGAGACAGGACTTGTGAACTCCACTGCATGGGGCTTTGCTTGCTTGCTTTCTTTCTTTCTTTCTTTCTACAAATCAACTACAACAAACTCTTTCCCTCTTAATTGTCAACCGTGCAGGAGGAAAGATTGCTCTCCAACCACCACCTTGCTATTATCCTAATTTGGCTGGAGCGGGTTTGTACGAGACTGTTTTAATGTTCGGAATCCAGGATAATATACCTAGAGGAGGGACGACTATGAAAGAGGAACCGCTGGGCGGCGGGATGAACACGGTCCGGTCGTGGATGCACACAGCTGGGGTGGTGGATGCGAACACAGCCGCCCAAAGGTACGTTTGCCAAATCGTCCGATTTTTAATGCACTTCTCAGATCGACCCCAAATCCCCACATTGCCATGTATCAATTACAATCTCCCCATGCACCTCTTCTCCGCAGCCCTTTTCCCCACGTTCATTACACCGTATTACTGTTAAAGTGACAAATCAAGGAATCTCTTGCCTCTTAAAACGTGCCTTTCGTGCCCATCTACCAAGGTTGTCCTCTGACGGTACCTGCTGTCTCCAGTGTGTCTCTCCATCTAACCGAGGTTCTGCTGTCTCTTCTCCCCGCAGCGGCGTGGGTTTGGCCCGGGCACACTACGAGAAACAGCCGCCGTCCAACCTCAGAAAGTCCAATTTTTTCCACTTCGTTCTCGCCCTGTACGACAGGCAAGGACAGCCGGTGGAGATCGAAAGGACAGCTTATGTGGACTTTGTGGAGAAGGATAAAGTAAGCGTCGGTTTTTCCCCCGGAATATCGTCTCATTTTGCCCACATATTTTTATTTTCAACTAGACTCTTTATCATCATTGTAGGATAAAGGCAGACAAGTTAAAGGACGTGGAGGAGACACGTGCACTTTGATGATTGGGAATTATAAAGGACTTTTAATGTCACATACTATTTATTTTATGATTTTTTTACGACAGATAGACAAATTGATAGATTGCAACAAACCACACACCTTCTTTCCCCTCATTTACCCCCTAGAACAGTGTACCCGTATAATTACCACATCAAGACAAAAAAAACGAACAATATTTGTGTTACTGATTCTTTGCTTTGCTCGTTATTTTCAGGAACCAAACAGTGAAAAAACTAACAATGGGATACATTACAAACTACAGTTATTGTACAGCAACGGTAAGTAATGTGCAACTTTTGCCTAGACTGCTATTGAAAAGTAGGTTACATTAATTGTTATGAAGTTTACAGTCATTTGAACAAATAAGTTATGTCTTTATTTGTTAATATGATATTGTGTTATATTTCTCAAGTGGTAGTGTCGGTGTCGTCTGGCCCTTTATGACCTATAGGTTAATCCACGCTCAATTGGCGTTTCATGGGAATAAGATATGAATCCACCTTTTATCCGGTTGTTAACCATGATGGTGTTGTTAATTCGTACTCTTGACTATAGTATATGTGTTTGACATCAATAGATTTAGTATTCCATATTTCACTGCGTAATATCAGTTAGATCAAAATCAAAGTTTAAATGAATAAAATGCTCAAAATGAACAAATACAAACTTGCTTCACAGGCGTCAGAACAGAACAGGATCTTTTCGTACGATTAATCGATTCCATGACGAAACAGGTAAGGTTTATTTAATTATCTGCTATATCAAATGGTGTATTACTGGTGCTGGTAATATAATATGCAGTATTTTTTGAGTGTTTTGCCGAATTTGGAATGTTATTTAAGATTGGACTGTGTGCTCCAGTTAAGAGAAGAAGAATTTGTTATTTATTTTGTTATTTTTTATATTTCCCCTAAATTCAGCTCGCTTCTGGTTTAAATTGATTTTATATTTGTAACCACATTAGATGAACAGTTGTGACTTTAGATGTTCAATTAATAGTGTGTTTAATATTATACTATTTAGTGGCCTCACATAATAATAATGCACGTCCATATATCCATAATGTTTCATTATTTGCGCACTATTCCATATTGTTAAATGTGGGCTATTTTAGTTTCCTGATTAAAACAATTATTTTTGCAACATGAGAAACCATTTATTTTTAATATGTGAAAATATATGGGTTTTTCAAGGTTAGTGAAATGTCATGTATACAGGCCCATTATGTTTTATTTACGCGCTGTAGTCAATGCACCGACAATTTGTTTATCTGCTTGGCCTAATTGACGGGTGACGTAGTTATCGACAAAAATATCCTCTATGTGTTAGTTGTGCAGTGACAGCTCATCAATTTAGAAGTGTTAAAAAAACCTAATGATTTATAGTGGTTAATGTGTCTAACACACTATTGCAAAAATATAACATCTGTTCTATAACAATGACTATACTTTTAAGACATGAGGGCCAGTCGACTGTGTTGCGCCTCTGTTTTCTGCAATCACATTCCGTGGATTTAGGAGCATTTCAAGTGCACTATTCACCAAGTTCACACAATAGGACGTATCTTTGTACGTAGTTTAAATAACCATGTAACCTGTATTTACATGATGTCCGGTCTCACAATGTAGGGTATTCTTGCACATTTGATTGACTGTACCCCTGCATGGTTAACTGTTACAGCCTGGATTTGATCAAAGACTAAATGACGCTGAACAGTCACTTTATGGATTTCTGTTTCTTCAGCCGAGACTGGAGAAATAAATCAGATGATGTTAACTGCAATACTCCCCAAATCACACAGATACAGATGTAGTAGGCTATATCTGGTGCCCTCTCTTGCCTCCAATGGGGGGAAAGACGGCTGTGTTGGGAACTATTCTCCAAACCAACCAACAGCTTTAAATCACTTTTTCAAATTTAGCAGTGATATATTTGATGTTGTGAAATGTCATTTAATTTACACTCTTGGATTTGCGGTTATTTTGCGGAATGTAAATGCAAGTGTGATATAGTGTGTCGTGCATTTGAGCGGGGCTAATTAAACTCATTACAAATAGTTTATATTTGATTAAATGCACCGCTCCTCGGTTTTACATGCATTGGAGATGTGACCCGGGATAGGGTGGCTGTGATATCACAGAGGGAGAGAGAGAGAGGGAGAGGGGAGAGAGAGAGAGAGAGGAGAGCAAAGAGAACCGGAGCCGAGCGCACCTCCAGCTCAACGCCATCTGTTAAAGCCAATGCTCGAAACCTACCCGACCGTACCCCCCCGACACCGCTTCTTATCCCGGGAAAAAAATCATTGTTAGCGGCTGAAAATAAACAACAGATTGCCCATTAGCACTTTCCCCCCAAATATCAGTAGATTAGAACCGCGCTGATCTATACGGTTCTGGGTAATATTTACATGGCCCATCTGCAGCTGAGAACCAATGTGTGCTCGGGATTATCTTGGGAAATTGAATAATAATAATAAAAAAGCATATTTAAAAAATGTTGTTCTCGGCTAGACTGGTCAATTAGGCTATTCATTTATATAGCTATATTTTTTCCTTGAAAATTAATTAGGCTATGTGTGATAATAACAGGCAATAACATATACTATACAAATCAAACCACCAATAATAATTAATGCATGCTTTGTTATTATTAGTGTGTGTTGCCGGAATTATAATACAATTAATGATTTATTAATCAATTTATTCATTTAATGTTAGCCATGATCCTATTTCGGTGCAATTTATGTTGCATCTATATCTAGGCCTACTGAATGGCACATTTGCAATGTATTATCCAACTCGATGATTTAATTTGTATTTCGATGTATTTTTCGCTGTGATTTTAAGGCAATTATCTATGAAGGTCAAGACAAAAACCCAGAGATGTGTCGAGTGCTCCTCACACACGAGATCATGTGCAGGTAAGAGACTGTCCTATATAGCGATTAACCTATATTTCAAAGATTGCTTTTTAACATGCTAATTAATTCATTTGTTTGTTTCTTAACTATTTATTTATTTGCTTAATTTTGAAATACCCTGTTTTTTAATCAAACCCGCTTAGAAGTCTAAATGTATTGACCCATCAACCGCAATCAGTTGTTGCGCTGAACACATGTCGATCTGTATCGACGGACTTAAACACAATTTTATAGCCTGCGTCTTCTCACAGGTAAAACGATGCTAAATGGAATTCTTAAAATACATATATATATATAAGTCATATATATATATAACTATATAACTTGAAAAATGGCCTGAAATACCATATGGGAATCAATGGTATATATATATATTTATACAATTGATTACCATAAGGTATTTCAGGCCATTTTTCAAGTTAGGGTTGCCTATATCCTGTTAATCTACTGACACAACGACAAACACAAAACGGAAACCGTGTCAGATGATGGCAGTTTCCGGTGTATGATGTTCATCGTATGAACTTAAACATAACTTTTAATAGAGGTAAACCCTACACTAGTTTGTTCCATAGGGTGACCAGGAGATAGTCTACTTACTTCAGAGGTCAGACATAAAGAGGTCACAATATCCTCTATACACAAGCCAACATATTGCACCAAGGGGCAAAACCAGTCCTCATTATGGTGCTATTATGTACAAAAGGTGCGTTTTTCTTTTAGATGTTGGCTTGCATATCAATGAATGTTTTTTGGAGTTGTGTGCGAATAGCCTACACACTCATTTTCGTATGGACGTATCCATGGGAACGCAGATGTGTTTTGGAACACTGTAGCCTTAGTAAAATACTTTCTTTAATCACTTTTTCTTTTAAGCGCTTTACCTACCATATGGAGTTAATTTTACTAATTTGGACATGTAGCCATTATCGAAATATGCTTTTTTAAAGTGCAAGAATGAATCATATTGTTTTAGTATAATTCCAGCAATAACATGGGACACTAACTGTGTCCCAATTGGTCAGACCCATCTATCTAGCCAGGCACACCACCTCAATGCCAGCCCCTGCAAGCGAAGGACTGAAGCAGAGGCCATCTATTGAGCGTCGTCACGAATAAATGCCCTATTACAGACGGACTGGTTGAAGGTGGCATCTTGCATCCTCTCCAGAAATAACAGCTTGACAATTAGAGGCAAACAAAAGCTGAAGCTGTGGAAAAAAATATTCCCTAGCCTCCTGGCATCTTCTCTCCCCAGTTCACCGCTAATGCAAACACCTCAACATGTTGTCTGTCGACTTACGACACACATGCAGCAGCAGTGCTAGGCCATGCTAGGCTTGTGTCCCAACTGGCAACCCTATCCCCTCGTGTGGTGCGCTGGTTTTGGCCGGAGCCCTATGAGAAAAGGGTGCCGTTTGGGACCCGACTGTGGATGTTTACACTTTTACCCGGCTGGGTTCCATACCAATCAGGCGGGCTGCAGGCACAGCACAGCCACCATCCACATCACCAAAACACTGTCATGCCTAGATGAAGATAGAATTAAATAAACGGGGAGACGATGTTGCGAAGCAACACAACATTTGATAAACACCCCTAAGAGTCCCCGTTGCATGAACCTGCGTGTGATTGCAAACCTGACTCAATCACCTCGTTTTCTGCCCTGCAGTCGGTGTTGTGACAAGAAGAGTTGTGGCAATAGAAACGAGACTCCTTCCGACCCCGTTATCATCGACAGGTAAGAAACAAACAAACCACAGTTCTTTGATGCTTTTTTTTGTTTGTTTGTGGCGTAGCTTGACGTTTGCCACTTTAACTGCTGTAATAGCGTCGACGATGTAAGACGGATGAGTGTTTGGGTGAGGCTTGTCGTGGATGAGGTCGTCACGGTGTGGGCGGATGTTCCTCTATGCCGTTGTACGGATGAGGTGTCATGGCTGCCGCCGGCGAGGTCCTCTTTTGTACCAAGTTTGTCTCCCTCTGAGTCTCCGCTGTGTTTGTTGATCTCCTGCTTGGTGCACAGGTGGGTTGACTTGGAAACCCACAGGTCTCTGTAGGGATTAGGTAATTGCCAGCGAGTTGTCAGGGGAAACCGTTTGTTCAGCCTTTCCTCTGGCTGTGGTGGCTCGCACTGCTTCCAGCGAGCCAATCGTTTATGCCCGGTGAGTGTCGGGCTTTACATTCAGACATGTATCATTGAGTTCAGTGGCTCTCTCCTAATTTGGAAACAAGCGTTTTAGTCTGTACTCTGTCACTCATTCCGCTGTACCTCTCGCCGAATGTGCTTGGGTGCCCCCTCAAATGGGCCCACTGTCCGGGAGCGCTCTTGATATCTTGTTAGATGTGTTGTTTCCTAGTTACTGGTTCTGCTACTGACGGAGCCACAGTCGTGGTTCACTGGATGCGAACAAGAAGTTTGGTATCATTTGTGAGAGGAGGAAATTGATGTTCATTAGTATCAATGCCAGGACGGCCCGCTTCAAGGCATGCAGTCTTTACCACCTGGATGACTACTGGCCCAGGGTAAAAGAAGTGTACTGCATAGGAAATAGGGTGCAGTTTGTGGCACAGTGGATGACATTGCAGTGAGTTAGGGTACCAGACGTATGGGTACTTTATATCACAGATAATAATTGTGGTGTTACTGCTGCACACACGCTCTGTGTGTATGTGTGTGTGTGTGTATGTGTGTGTTTGTGTGTTGTGTGAGTGTGAGTGTGTGTGAGGGGTCCAGGATCTTCTGAGTGCACGGGCCAGTGAACGGTTGCAAAACCACGCGGGTATTTTGTTTTGTTTTTATGCCCCTTGAACTTTGACCGACCACTGCTCTGAGCCGCAAACGCCTGGTGAGGGAAAGTGGACAGGTTGGAGCGAGGGATGAAATATGTGCCACCAGTGGAAAGCAATGCTAATGTTTGACTTGTTGGAATAGCTATTTGCTTAGTGGAATGTTTGGTAGCTGACAGAGGGAACGTCTTTCTTATTAGTAGTAGTGCCAACCAGTTGCTGCCTTCAGTCAGTCAGTCAGCCAGTCAGCCAGGAGGAGTGTGGCGATGTGTCAACCGGTGGAAAATAGAACTCACATATTACTCATATTACTCACATTCTGGACTGGTTATGGCTCAGGCTGAATTTATGAATTTATGTATTCCCAATCACATAACACGCGTCTGTATATTTAGCATTTGCCCGTTATTGCCATGCCGGTGCTGATCTGCTGTTGTGTCAGAGAAACTAACAGCGTTTTATTAATGGGATGTTGTCTCCCTGAACCCTGGAGGAGGTAGAGAGATCATTCTCACACCCAGAGATGCCGTATCTTAATTTGATCACCCGGGTGTTGCAGGAATATTTATACACGGCGGAAACAGCAAACATAAAGCGTGGTTAAGGATGACAGTTTTTATACGTGAGCATTTTATCTACCAAAAACGTTTAGCCACCATTAAGGATATACTTTTATCACTGTGAGAGAGAAAAAACAGATCGAATTTGAACATTTCACCTGTATTTCAGTATATGTTTGTGTGATATCTGCTCATATGCTGTGAAATGAACTGCTTTATTTGACAGCAGAATAAAAACATTTACTGTGTGTGTGTGTGTGTGTGTGTGTGTGTGTGTGTGTGTGTAGTGCCATTCGTGTAATACTAATATGTTAACAAGCAGAATTTACTAGTTCTTAGGTCGGCTCATGTTATCGCTTTGCGACGTTGCCGATTTTATTGTGATTTTATTGTTATTGCTCAACTATCGTAAATGTGCTTCTGGCAGTGGAGACTGAGAGTGACGAGAGGGAAGAGATCGCGCAGACAGTCCAAATAGGCCTTTAATTGCCGCACAACAGATAAGACGTGCGCTGTAATAACTCAATCAAAGGTAGGGGGCGCTGTAATAACTCAATCAAAGGTAGGGGGCGCTGGGTCCCACGCGTGTCTACACGGCTCTGTCGCATCTCCAACAGTAAGCACGTTCTTTGCCCACCTACCTGGTGGGAAAGCCGAGGAGCAGGAGTCCTAGTCACCTGTGGAGCCGGTGATACTGTATATATTCGCTTCATAGATTTATATAGTGAGTACTTTAAAACAGGGTGTCACTGATACAGTGAGCGTAGGTGGCTCTTCCCATATATTCCGCTTTGTATTTTCACAAGAATACAGTTTGAGGTGTCCAGTGTCCAGAGCGCTTTGTGCTTCAATCTCGGCCCCACAATGAAGGTAATAGAAGTACAACAGGAAAAAGAGTGGAGAGAAAGAGGGAGAGGATGAATTGAATCTGAGGGAAAAAAGATTAAAAAACAACAAAAAAGCAAAAAAGAAGGATATTGTAGTGGAAGTTCAAACAGTGGACGGATAAAAAAGCTTCAGATTTTCATTGTGATGTGAGTGAATGGGGCCGGGGTATCGTTTTCACAGAGCAGGGGGCAGCTCGGTTCCGTGGAATCACTAAAGCAGATGGGTGTCATTAGCCTCATCTATTGTCTGCACATCACCGCTATGAACAGATGATTTTATCCTATTGCACTCTCCACATCCCTCCCAGGCGGAGAATCACGGCTCACTCGTCTACACTTATTGTAGTGCTAATGTATGTGGGTGCACATTTTGCACAAGCAGAGATCACATGCAAAGAGAGAGAGAGAGAGAGAGAGTGGAGTAAAAGAGAGACCCGCCCGCGGTCCATTGTTCTACACAGCCTGTGTCTATGTGCGGGTCCCGAACACGGAGTGCATGAAACATTTTAGTCAGAAAAAAATGGCTATCAGGTTTTATTTTTATTGATGTGTCTAATGTTCCTGCGCAGAACGGTTTCTTGGAAATGTGTATTTTGCATATACGCATGCACAGAGTGTCCAACTGTTGGAAACTGAAAGGGCTGATTGTCGAGGCAGACAAGGGAGGTCCGATTATGTTACAATCAAAACATCTAACTGCAGAGTTATAGTGAGAAAAGGGAGAAGGACGGAGCGAGGGATGGATGGAGAGAGTGTTTGCACTAGACAGAGTGCCCGGATGGAGAAGGGGAGAGACAGGGGTGGGTTTGCACTGTGGGGGCATGCTAAGCGGTCTGGTCCCGTGATCCATTATCGATAAGGCTCTCTGCGACATTTCCCCAGATGGCACGTTGGGCGCGCGGCAGGGCAGTCGTGGTAGTTGGCATGAAGGAGGACAGTAACTGGCATGAAGGAGGACAGTAACTGGCACACTGGCCGATCTGGAGTTTAGAAGACTTATCATTCCAAATGTGTCCCGTTTTCCTGTAGTCAAGCCAGACATCTGTTTATCCCATTTTCTGTTGGACTTTGTTACAGGCTTTAGGTTTGATTAAAAAAAGAAAAGAAAAACGAGAGAAAAGTTGTTCAGATTTAACAGCTGTTTGCAGAATTGTGTTGTTTGACCTGAGTCGATTTTACAACATTTCAAAATAACCCAAAGTCTGCTACTCCGGTGTTGTTGGCCTTGAGTATCCACGTGTGTTACCATCATATTTATTTATATTTCAATCCCGATTAAAACAAGTTGCATATTTTGTTGTGTCACGACCAGGCTGCAGTGGGCTCATCTACTCAACAACTCCAGCTTATGTTTTTGAATCTTACAATGGGGTTGTGTCTCAAGGCTGATTGGGGTTTTCCTAGCTGACAGGGCTTCCTTTCACTTCCTGTTACAAAGGTCAAGAAGGCCAAACCCTCCAGCAGCCACCCACTGAATTATTCATGACATTGACTTTTTTGTATCAGTACACATATATTTGCGTCCCAAATGGCATTCTAGGGCACTAGTTACGTGGTCCCTTGTTAAATATATTGCATTGTATAGAGAATATGGAGTATTACGTCCAGTATCTGATCTGAAATGTCATTCAGTCAAGGCTCATTTAAGGAGGGACACTTTGCCAATAGCAAAGTATCATTTTTGAGTTGTTTTGTTACATCACTTCAGCCACACTAGCTTCTATATGAAAAAACCCACCACTTGGTGTTTAGCGTTTTCCAATGATTCCCTTCTAATGTGTTCTAATGTGCAAGCATATGGACAACTTCAAGAACGATTTTGTGTTTTTGTCCCTTCGTGGCTTCTTTACGAAAGCATGATTAAACTAGACTCACGGAGAGCTGCTGTACAAATGCCAGCTTTTATAAGGTCAGCTCTTTTGTGGTGAAATGCTATGTAAATTTGGATCTGCCGCGAAAAAGGGACACTAAATTAAATTCAATTCATTGTCTTCCTTAATGTCATTTACATTTTGGCTAACGCCGGGTCCTGGACTGACTGTCAGGAAGGATTTCTGAAATCATTTTAATTACATATCAGCTTAGAAACAGAGGGGGGAATGGGGGTTAGGGGGTGGAGGGTCTGGTGAGTGGTTATAACATGAGAATGCTTAGTGATGAGGAAGGTGGAATTACTAAAGGGACGCTTCACAAAAATTGCAAACTTGCACAATTTTCAGTGCATAAAAAAGTTATTTGCTAATGCTAATTCTATGTAAAACACTACATGTTGAATGTAAAAGAAGATTTGCCAGGTTTGTTTTTTTCAGGTTACTTTCTGAGGAATGTTATAAATGATTGTTTATAATGCAGGTTCATTTTAGTACATTATTATATATTACAGGATCATATCAGTAGTCTGTTATATAATACTGGTTCATTTCAGTAGTGTATTATATATTACAGGATCATTTCAGTAGTCTGTTATATAATACTGGTTCATTTCAGTAGTGCATTATATATTACAGGATAATTTCAGTAGTCTGTTATATAATACTGGTTCATTTCAGTAGTGCATTATATATTACAGGATAATTTCAGTAGTCTGTTATATAATACTGGTTCATTTCAGTAGTGTATTATATATTACAGGATCATTTCAGTAGACTGTTATATAATACTGGTTCATTTCAGTAGTGTATTATATATTACAGGATAATTTCAGTAGACTGTTATATAATACTGGTTCATTTCAGTAGTGTATTATATATTACAGGATCATTTCAGTAGACTGTTATATAATACTGGTTCATTTCAGTAGTGTATTATATATTACAGGATCATTTCAGGAGACTTGTTTATAATGCAGGTTCATTTTAGTACATTATTATATATTACAGGATCATATCAGTAGGCTGTTATATAATACTGGTTCATTTCAGTAGTGTATTATATATTACAGGATCATATCAGTAGACTGTTATATAATACTGGTTCATTTCAGTAGTGTATTATATATTACAGGATCATTTCAGGAGACTTGTTTATAATGCAGGTTCATTTTAGTAGATTATTATATATTATAGGTTCATTCACTGAATATAGTATTTTCCTCGGCGTAACGCGACAAGTGCTAGTCTCATTACAAATGTACATGCCCCAAGTGAAACCTTACCATTGCCTTCAGGTGACTTTCGGCAGTGTATTGTTAATGTAAAAGTGCGTAGTACATCCCGTTGAAAATGACTGTCTTCCCAGGCATCGACGTTACCTGCGGCCTAAACAACCCAGACCGAGTTGATATCAAACACACAGTCTAGCTGTGATTAATGAGAGTGCCTGTAGGAAATTCAGCCGGATAGAGTCCACCAACTGGAGTTGCCATGTTCTTCAGGATGCGCTACACAGGTGTGAACATCTGAGAGTTATTTATGAGCTAGTCAGCAGCCACTGAGAGAGAGAGAGAGAGAGAGAGAGAGGGGAAGGGAAAAAGAGAGATTTGCACTAGTTCACTTCATGTAAGCATTTCTGGTCCAAACATGCTGTTTTATGGTAAAAGCTAAGGACATCAAGTCCGGGACAAGATTGCGCAAGGCTTAGAGGGAAGTCATATTTTTATTGTGAATACTTTTTAGGGGGGTTGTTCTACGTATGTAGGTGATTAAAAAACGTTTTATTAGTGCCTGTCTAATGTGTAATCGCCTCTACCACTGGCCACTTGTTTGTGGGGCAGGTATCTCTAGTTAGGTCTTTTGAACTGCCAGTCTCTGCCTCGTTTTTCTTGTTTGTTTGCCCGGCTTCCCATTATAGCTGTCTCACTTTGCCTTTGGCATGTTAACCTACACTGTGAGATCCTTCTACACGGGAGTGAGAGGGTTTACGGTTTGTATGTTTTAAAGAATAGAGGGGGACGGGGTGTTGAGGTAACGGGGGTGAGGTGGAGGGAGGCAGTTGGAGAGGGAGGAGGGAGGCACCAGTGGCTGTCAAAAACTGAACTGAGTGAAGGCTCTTGATACAAAAAAAACACCCCAGGCTTTTTGTTACCACCTTATCAAGATAAAGAGGGTTAGATAGCAGACCTCCACTACTTAGTCATATTGATGGTTGCTTTGACGATTTGCCTGACAGAATCTAGCGTATTGAAATCTAAGTTAATGTTTTTTGTGTGTGTATAGGTGGTGCAGTGGTTATTATCCCAAAACATCCAATATTGTGTCTGTTTGCACAAAGTGAATATAAAGTAAAAATGTTCTCCCACACACGGACACCGATTTACAAGAACATATTTTACTCATATATTTTAATTATAACTGTACAATGATTTATCACCTAAATCATCCAAAATTGATTCTTTACAATTAGAATTTGACCGTGTTGATATGCAGTGTTTAATTGGTTGATGATGCCCAGGTCAAAGTGCATCAGCTGTCCAATAAGATCAAGTTCCGACAGGTTTCTTTACTGACAGAGGCCCATCCTGTTTAGTGCCCTACCTCTGACTGGGGTTATTGCTCTAAATCCAAAGGCTGTGTGTTATGTAGGCAATAGGGCAGCATTTGGGATGAGTCCAACTGTTGGTGGTTTCTGATGAGGATTGTCACTTCATGACATAGTGTGATGGCCTGACTGGTGGATCTGCAGGAGTTTTAGGAGTCATTGAGTTGAACCTGGAATTTGCCTGGTGGAGGACTAGCACAAGCTGAGAATATCAAAACCAGTCTCGATGGAAACTGTCTTGTTCTGCCGTTCCCGGTCTGTTCTTCTCACTGTCTCTCTCTCTCTCCTCTGTCTCTTTCTCGTTCTATCGCCTTTTCTCCCTCCGTTTCACTCCCCCGACTCAATCTTTCTATCAAACAGACTCCAGCCCGGTAGTTGAATATTGAGAAACAGCTTTCCGACTCCAGCTGACATGCGTCTAACAGGGTTTCTGTCTCTGTAAATGTCTCAAATGGGAGAGTGTCATGGAATTTTTCTTCCCAGGGCTTTTATCAAACGGAGTACTGAGAAAATACTTGGGGAAGTGTTTTCGTTGTTTCCTATCCAACGATTGCATTCCATCTTGACGTCAGAAAACAGCGCACGGTGATGTAGTCTGCATACTGTGGACTCCCCCTGACGACTGGTGCGCTGCCGGGGAAATGAGTTTAGCATGTGTTGAGAGGAAGGGACACACATTTGGGTTGTTGTAGGACATGTTGCAATGGCCAGACCCCACCCCACACACACACACAAACACACACACACACACACACACACACACACACACACACACACACACACGTCTCACCGATGCCATATTTCAGATAGGATCAGTGTTAACCTGGAATTCAGGAAGTTTGTGGCTGAGGGCGTCACTGCGATTACTAAAATATAAATATTATCGACTGTGATAAATAAAAATAAGGGGCGATAAAAATGAGGGCAAACATCTTGCCCGTTCCTCTGCACATTTAACCGTTCCCGTTCACATTCAACCGTTCCTGGTCTCTGTAGAAGGGATTTTTCACAGCACATCAAGCCGCCTCCATTGCAGACAGAAGCATCTTCCAGTGTGAAATAACCCACAAATATTTTATTACAGATTTAGAAAATCAGACTGAAGGTAGGAGACGGGTGGCCGATCTGTCTGTTAGTGAGTGTGTGTCCCGAATCGCACCCTAATCCCTACACCTCCACCGGACTCCAGTTGAGAGTAGTGAACACGTAGACAGGCAGCCGGGCGCCATTACGAGTGCATGCATTGAGAGGCAAATGAGCGGGCTTCGTTTGGCTCCTCAGCCCGGGAGCAGAAGACGGGGCTGTTAAGCAGGGGGACATATGTGCGCTAAAAAGGGGCTTTATGCGCTTGTCCGCACAAAAGGGGGGACACTCCTGTTTTGTTGAGCGGCGTGAATGACTCTGCCAGGACTGTGTCTGTTCACAGTCAACACCGAGTTGGAACCACAGCGGCCGCACAGAAGGTGGCTGGGGCCCAGAGACACACACACACACACACACACAAACACACACACACACACACACACACACACACACACACACACACACACACACACACACACACACACACACACACACACACACACACACACACACACACACACACGCACACGCACACACCACACACACACAGACACACGCACACACACCACACACACACACACACACAGACACACAGACACACACACACAGACACACACAAACACACACTTCTACGTATAGGCTGTTCTTTAATACCAAGCCAGGCTGTTGGAGAGAATGCCGTTACTTGATGAGTAGCGACGGGAACGCGTTGAATAACAACCAGACAAATTCCATCCATTTTCTTGAAATTTCGGTGCATATCTTTTTTTTTTTTGGAAGGCACTCGCAGGTTCCATGACAATCTCCTCGCTCCACTCAGATCTTTGGATTACAGCGGCAGGAGTTGCCAGTTGGATTGGTCCAAAAAAGCCGTAACACTCTTTCATATCCTATTATACCCTTTGAGGCTAAGCCTTAGTTTCACTTTGATAGGAAGTCATAATTGGCAATTTGGTTTATCACTGATTCCTGCTTTCACTCTCATTTTAAGGAGGGATCTGTTTTTAAGGCTTTACATCCTCTAAAGCGCTCCCCCAAATCTTCCCCTCGTTTGATGCCTTATAAACCTCGTAATATAGAAAGAAAACATTTGGCAGGCTTCAGCCATGATGGCCTGCAAGACAGCTTTTCACTTCCTGCTTTAGGGCCAGGTTTTTGTAGACATGACACAAATGACACACTATCCGCTACATAGTGCCCTACGTTCAGCTAAAACCCAACGGGCGCTTCTTGTTAGTAATGCGCTACGCAGACGACGAGGGTGCCGTTTGGGACTAAGACAGCCTGTGTTTGTGGTGTTCCAGTCTGTCAGATTCAGGCCAGTGTGATGTTGGTTTTGTGATTTTCTGATGAAATTCACAGCCACAGCGTTTTTCCCCTATTAGAGGACCTCCGTAATCAGATCAACGTGCAGCTCAGTGTTCTGGTGGTCCCCCCCCCCCCCCGTTTCCCCCGCCCCGTCTCACTGGAACTCCCTGGCCCCCCTTACCCACGCTCTCCCCCTCTCCAATGAGCCCATGTTACCCCCCTCCCCCCACACACACACATCTCCATCCATTCCCATTTTCTGAATGTGGCAATTTGTTGTGTGACACGGGAGAGATTAGGTTAGGAAAAGTGTCTGCGTTGCATTGGACATGGTTCTGGTCACGCCAATTCCAGGTCACAGGACAGAGATCTGGACATCGAGCGGCTAGCGCACATCAGCCACATTGCCATGGAGATGTCCAAACTAGCTCCCGTTCCCCCATCTAGGCTACTACTCCGGCCGGAGCCGCTTAACACTAGTGCACGTGGAGACAGGGTGAGAGTTGGGACACGGTCTGGGAAATGGAGGAGAGGAGAGAAGGGAGGAGAGGCAGTGGTCCTTGGTCACAGGACCCTGGGGAGGCAGGCAGAAGGAGGATCCACACAGGAACCTTCAGAAACACCAGCAAATAAGTATCATTTATTAAAGCTGACATCTTATCTCTAAATATAGCCCGGGCCGTGTCTCCAATAGTACCCTGTTCCCTAAACAGTACACTGATATTATCCAGAGTCCAAATAGTGGTGTACCCTATAGGGACTAGTGGTGTCATTTGGGATGCTGGAATTGTGGTGTCCAGCCTCTGTCAAAGGACCATCATTATGTCTGTCCCAGTATGTTCCCCTCTGTCATATCTACTGGGTCTTTGTATCAGAACTACGTCTGAGTTTCGGGTTTTGGTTTATCTCCTTTCGCCTACGTACAAACTCAAAATGTTTAAGATAGGACCGCTTGGTGTGTCGTCTGAGTGCCGTCTAACGCTGAATGACGAAATGTCCCCAAAACCCTCATCCTGTGGGATCGGACGAGAAACACACTGAATCGGACCACCGCCAAATGAGACACGCGTGATAATGACCACATTTGCTTGTGGCGGTCGTAAAACATGTCACACGACACGCGTGTTACGCGACTGATGTAGAACACATGCAAGAGGAAACCCGCTCCACTTTGGCAGTTGTTACATAAAGTCAGGACTGAACTAACATTAAAAACTGCGTGAGACAGAGAGACAGAGAGAGAGAGAGAGAGAGAGAGCGAGAGGGAGCGTTATTTAGATTAAGAGAGAGAAAGAAAAGAGAGAGAGAAACGAGGATCTTCACTTCACACAAAGGAAAGCTCAATAGCAAGTGGTGCTGTATTGGTGTACAACAGAGCCACCAAGTGAAATGCACGTTCTCTCCAGCTCAAGGCTATTTGTCATTATAAGTGAAGCAGTGCTCATGTTTCCCAAGACCTCATTATCCTTCCATTCCCTGCCATTACCAAGTCCAGAAGCCCAGTCTTTTTCTAAGCACTGCGGCCTGACGCACATTAGTTACCATTTATTAGGCTTAAAGCGCTAACTCATTTACATTGTTTTTAATGTGGGCTATGATGTTGATTTAGTGCGTAGGCTGCAGGTCAGAGAAAGTGGATCAGGCATCGTTACAGGCGATAAATAAGTAAAGTGTTTAAATGTGTTAACGCTATTGTAAAAAACACAACACAACAGAAAACGCCGCGTTCTTAATGCATTGTTACAGTCAGGTACAAAAACAACCCCTGAGGTGTAATAAACGAATGCGTTTGAAATTGTGACTCTTTGTTATTTTCGATGTGGTAAATTGGATCGTATAGCACGGGTATTAGGGATATGCCACGGCAGAGGGCCCTGTATCCAGTCAGGCTGTGTCCTGATTACCCAGGATACTGCCTTAGGATATGGTTTGCGTTACACCGTTACGGTATAATCTCCTAAACAATACAGGCATTAAACAATAATATCTGTTGTTGATCTCACTCCACACATCATTAGGAGAACACACAACAACAACAATATCAACAAAAACAACCCTCTACTGTCAATCATGCGGACACTCAAACGAGTGCTTGACTACTCTACAGGACTGGACGTCCGTGGAGCTCCGGTCAGAATTAGAGCACTTGATAGGGCAGAGTCAGCCATTGGGGACTCAACCGCGGCTGCGCCGAAGCCCGGGGGTTGTCAGTAATTATCTCCCAGTGAAGAATGTTACAACGATGTCTCTAGGATGATGCATTGATTGCAGACTGGGAGCGTGGTTTAGCTGTCATGTCGGGAGATAAGAGGTGCTGTGGGAGCGCTAATTCCTCCTCACCCACATACTCCTTCAGTCAGCCGGCCAGTTTATTAGTGTGAATCTCAAATGTTTAGTAAACTCATTAGGTTTCTATCTAATGCTGATTTATCATCGTCTTCATCGCTGTTTGGTGTCAGAGAGAGCGGAGAGGGGCTTAGACTACTGTGGTGATTGTCAGAGGACTGTGGCCATCGGATCAATCTCCCACAATGCACCGCGGACAAGCTGTGTGTTGTTAAAACCTTTAACTGAGGTTTGATTCGAAGGTCCAAGTCTCAGATGATCATATTTGATTTATTTCCTTAATATGTAATTTTGCATTATCTTATTTCACCTGATGATTATCTGTATGAGGAGAAGTGGGAACCGAAGACTGGTTTTGAGGTCCTCTGACCTCCTCTGTTATCACGCCTCTGTTATCACGCCCCTGTATCACGCCTCTGTTATCACACCTCTGTTATCACGCCTCTGTTATCACGCCCCTGTTATCACGCCTCTGTTATCACGCCCCCGTTATCACGCCTCTGTTATCACTCCTCTGTTATCACGCCTCTGTTATCACGTCCCTGTTATCACGCCTCTGTTATCACGCCTCTGTTATCACGCCCCCGTTATCACGCCTCTGTTATCACGCCCCTGTTATCACGCTGTCAGACCAGTGTCCTTTTGAAGGGCTCTTCAGAAAACTGAATGGGATCTTGTCCTGTTTGAAGAGTGCTGAAATCATTAAATCAGAGACAAGTACCGCTTCTGTGGTAGGGAAAGTGCCGGTAGGTTTTTATTTTACACCTCAAAGAGAGAGAGGGGGGGAGAGAGGAGAGGAGCTAAAATACTACATTAACCGTCTCTTTTTCTTCTTGTGAACATTATAATATCTTTGCTCATTGTGTGAAGTGGAACATTCTAGACCTGTTAGCCGATGGGATAACGAATGTAATGACAATGTAATTCCTGTGATGTCTTGTCAGGTAGTGCCAGGTAATACGAGGATGGCTTCGGTGAGATATTGATTTACCTCTTGATCTTAATCATCAGAAATGAGGCAGTGAAATAAGAAGTATCTATCTTCCTGGATTCTAAAGTCAATGTCCTAGGCTGGATCTATATTTGGGTCTGTGAGTTGTGGAGTTTTCCTTGACTTCTTGCAGGGGGATTTGGCCACAGCTTTCCTTTAACCCCCCTGTAGATATTCCAGCTCGCTATCTATTCTTCTGAGGGAAAAAAACACGACTCAAAATCTGTTGAATAAACCAGAGTAAAGTGAGTCTCACTGGAAATGTTTTATGATCTGTGTTTTCTGGTGCTGGTTCAGTGGTACTACAGCAGTACATGTCCTGTGTCAGTACACAATAAGGTCCTGTGTCAGTACACGATAAGGTCCTGTGTCAGTACACGGTGTCAGTACACAGTAAGGTCCTGTGTTAGTTCACTTGCCTTGATTTACCTTTATGATTAAACCTGCTGGCGGTGGCGGCCAATTGAAATCCGATCTCATCCACGCCCCGGCCGTTATTGATCCCGATTTAACATCAAGGCCTGAAATGGATCGCTATTGATTAACAATAAAAACCCAGCGTGTTCAGCTGTCCAGCTGTGAGCTCAATATGCTGAATGAGAAACCATTGTGCAGCCGGACCTCGTTTAGACGTTAAAACCAGAGGTGCTGGTGGAGGCCGTGTAGAAAACCAACAGACGATAAACATATGCCGAGCACCACTTCACTAAAGCACACGCACATTGAAACATGTTCTGCACATTTGTTTTTCACGTCCTGCCCATTAAAGCAGAATCTGTACAAGCCAAGTTCTCACTTACCAAAGGGTGGAAGAATGTTGTGGATTCCTGCAGAAACCAGAGTGATTTCCAGCTTAAACACACCTGTAAACACACACACACACACACACACACACACAGCCTACGTTGATCTGTTGACAGCTCGTGATTTGATGCTGTACACACGGAGTCGTCAGTCCCAGTTTCATGGCACCAAACTCGCTCTCCGCTCCTGGTAATTAACCAATGCCATGCTCTTAACCCATTGTCTGCGCCGGCCCATCTGAAAGATATTATCCAGTCTTTAACATTGTTAAGTTTACAGTTGGATAATGATGGAGGGAAAACCACAGGTCTCTGTAGGGCACTGTGTTTAAGGGATACTTAAAGACAGGGAATGCGCCTGACAAGACCTACAACAGACTGACTAAGCAGTTACACACCCCCAACACACACACACACACACACACGCACACACACACACGCACACACGCACACACACTCACGCACACACACACACACACACACACACACACACACACACACACGCACACACACACACATCGGCAATCTGGAGTCAATTCCATCAGTATTCAATTTGATTACTTAACTGTTGATTACGGCTCTGGAGAGTCAGGGTGAGATGGAGGAGAGAGATAACAGACTGGTTGTCCCCTCAAGTGTTGGGAGGAATATTTAGCTGAGGTGAAGTCACTGGTTTCCCATGTCATAGTCAAGTAATGAAGAGACTGGCCAATCACAGTCCCCGGCAGCCATATGCAGACTTTTAATTATTTCTCTAGCGTGAGTCTGAGCACATTGAGGTCTGAGGGCTCCATCCAATTCTCCAGCCACACCAGTTACTCCACGCTTGTTCTGTGTTTTTTCCAGCTCTGGCGGCCCTCCGGCGGTCTTTACAAGGAAATGTGTTGAGATGAATTCTATCCAATCATTCAGTGACATGATTAGTGTTTGGTTCCCTAACTTGTCTGAGGGCGGGGCCTCTTTGGCCACTTCCCTTTCTTCCTGACCTATCCTCTCTCTCGCCTCCTCAAACCCCACAACCCCCCACCACCCCGCACCCTGCAACACGGCTCCCTGTTACCTGACACAATCCAGATGACTTCAAAGTGACCCTGACGCTTTTCTACTGGCTGCCATCCCAGGCCACCCCAGCCAGACTACCCCCCCCACCCCGAACCCGTTCAGCCATCATCCATCCCTCAAGAGGTCACTTTACAACTCACGGCCGCACTTTTAATGGTACGAGTGCTCTGTCTTTAATTGCTCGGGAAAGCAAGCCAGATACTGTGTGTTGGGGCCAGATCTCCCAGAGTTCTGACTGCTGTTATTCATTTCAATGAGACACAATGAACACATTGACTTTGCACTTTCGCACTTCTCGTTGTTTGGCCCTCCAGGGATCGTTAAGGCTGTCGGCCTAAATCAACTGTGACCCCCCGTGGTTTTAGTAGTGCTACTATTAACCTAACTATGTTTAACAGTCTTTCTACTACTTCCACTTAAGTAGTTCTAATACTACAACCCCGCAAACAGACAGACCTACTATGACGATAAGAAGCCTGGCCACACACAACCACTTCCCTTTGCCCCACGGATATTTCTTCTTAATAAACATCTTGATTAATAATGAATGCTTATTTTTTAGGGCCCCCGTTTCATTTTAACACACAGACATCTTGAAACTGTTTTGTCACACAGACTTGTTTACCCTGAAAGAGATTTCGCAAGGTTGCATCACATCCCCGCTGTAGTTGCAGTAGCTGTAATTAAAAAAGCTAAAGCAGTGCTGCTAGGATACGCCCCCGCCTAGCGCCCGCTAACAGTCACCCGGTCTCTCTAACATGTTTTCAAACGGGAGAGCGTAGAACGTGTAATTGTAACCCCCAAAGGAAGTGATTACCTTGTAATCGCAAAACATAAGAAGGTCATCTCCATTAGCGGCTAGTGTGTTAGCATTAGCTCAGACAGGGTCGACACAGGTTCTGCTGTTACCGCATTAGCACTGGCGCAGGATGGTATTAGCGCGTTAGCGTCAGCGTGGGCAGGGGCGACGCCGTATGGTGTTAGCGCAGTTAGCGTTAGCACAAGGGGGCAACGTACACAGCCAGAAGCTATCTCCTCATTGAAATCTTCCCCCATGGCTTCCCCGTACTCTGTTTTTTTTACACATACTGCAAATTAGTATTAGCCACCTCATGTCTTGCTTGGCTCTGTGAAATGACTGTAACAAAGGCTCATTTTCAAGAGGTCAGGCTCCCTGCTCAATGATTTGTTGTTCATGAATCTACTTTGTGCCAATTTGTGTGTGCAATCAGAAACGACTTCGGGGCGAGGCAGATAATAATCACCTCACCCGCCCGCCGATCTAGTGTGTGTGTGTGTGTGTGTGTGTGTTTTGGGGGCGAGGGCACCCCTATCTGACCATGGAGAGTCAGACAGATTCCCATTGTGGGAGATTTTAATCACCTGCCACTACCACTAGCCCACAAGCCCAGAGCACAGCTGGCCGGCCGTACACCCCCCACCCAATCTCTCCACCCCTCTCCCTCTCTCTCTCTCTCGCTCCCTCTCTCTATATTTATGATAATTTTCCTTGTGTCTTTTTTTATTGAAATCAGTGTTGACTGAATCGAGTAATCCTGATTAGCAATCTCACTGTATCCAGTCAGGAGTGAAGCGCATCAGAGCGCTGTTGGCTCACCAGGACACAGTGAAATTGAAAAGGGAGAGGAGGACTGAATGCTCCACAGACTCGTCATCCACTCCGCACTGATGGAGCTCCGGATATCACCGCCTCACTGCCGCACACACGCACACACACACACACACACACACACACACACACACACACACACACACACACACACACACACACACACACAAACCAATTCCTCTAGCTAGCTTCCATTAAAGGGAAGACCTTGTCGTCGAGTATTAAGAAATGTACACAAGGAACAAGAGATGATGGAGAGAGAAAGTGTGTGTGTGTGTGATGGTGGGCACAGTAAATGGAATTAATCACTCAGTGTTGTCTGTTTTGATAGTGTTTGTTTCTAACAGAAACAGCGTTATCTGTTTACTGGTACGTGAGTCGAACGCCCGACCCAGTCTCTCTCCACGCCGCGAACAGCACGGAGGAAAACCCAGACAGTGAAACGCTCTGTTTTGAAGGAGGGAGCAAAGACACGACACGGTTGAGGTGACGTGAGGTAAAGACAAGGGGTCAGAGGTCCACCACCCCCGTCGGTCATCCCTCCACAGGTTGAGAGGTAGTGAATCCGGGGGGGCAGGGAGAGTGAAGTGCGAGGGCAGGGCAATCTATCATTAGTGGTGCATCAGACAGGGTGGCGGCCCGCGTTCTGCTAAAGACGGAGGGAGGAGGGGAGAGATGAAGGCCCTGCCTCCTTGACAGGGGCTGGGGTGGCAGTGTGCTACCGGTTGGGGGCCGGGGGGGAAGGTGTTAGCGGAGGCGACAGAGAGCTGTCCGTCAGGCCGGAGAGGATTCACTCAGTTTAATGAACAGGGAACCGGGACAAAGGGAACCCAGGCAACAGCACGAGGCTCAGTACATCTGTTTGTGTCCCCCGGTCACTCGTTGTTTTGTGTTTAGCCAGGACGGCCCGATCGGCAAACACTTCCCGCCGTGTTCCTGGGATTCCCAAAACGTCTTGATGGCCTTCAGTAGGAAGCGTTTTTGTTTTGCCGTAGCTCTCTCACACTTAACGAGAATCTGACGTTCTAACCTTGGCAGGTACCATTTTTGTTTTCGCTCAACACGTGTCACGGCGACAGTGATGTTTGTTTTCATTGAACGTGTTGGTTCTGAAGGATAAGAAGAGAAAATGACATTGTCTTTGTGTTTTCACAAGAACGTTTTGGAGTGTGGAAGCTCCCTGTTCAAGTGTGATATAAACAATTTCCGCCGTCCATGCAAATTAGAATCTGTCATCTCGAGCCAATGTCTTTCCTCTCTCTAAATGTTCACGGGAACTGGCACCACTTAAGTTTAATCCCTTTATTCCCGCCGACAACGCCACATCTTGAGTGACACCTGCAACACTCTAAAATGTTAATGACAAATGTTTTGATATATTTCCGTTGTTTTCTTCACACGCTTGTTAAAGACGAAACCTTCACGTGCCTTAAGGCTCAATCCTTAAAAAATACTCTTCTAATCAGCACTCATTTCTCTGTCAAACACCCAGGAGAAGAAAGACAGCCGACCACCAAAAAGGCCATGTTATTCGTCTCCAATCCCAATTACACAGAAACACATTGGTTGAAGGATTGGGCTGTCAATTTATGAATCAACAAATGTGCTTTTTGCTTAGTTCGGCCGTCATTCCTTTTTTTTTCTCAGGCAACCGAAAGAAATAACACAAAGCTGCTTTTTGATTTTTGAGGGAACTTTCTCAGGTCAGCTTGGAAGTGTGCTTCTCTCCTATAAGTAATGGAAATGGAGCACACACACACGTCATCGCCCGTTTATCCTCCTGAGGCTAGACCCGGCCTTTGGTCTAAATGCTGCCCTATTTCTTTGATAGTGCAGTATTTATGACCGGGCAACATTGGGCAGACCTGAACTGTGTAGGGAAGAGGATGCCAATTGATTCCTCCACCAGAGTGAAGTTAAGAAGTCCACATTTTATTAAAATATTGATATTTCTCTTTGTCAGAAGGAGAGTGGCCTGCCTCCAGTCGACCCTGTTGTCGAATTAAAATGTTAGGAAACATGTCAGATAAAATATAAACACAGTTCAGTAATGTGAAATCACATATAGGAGGCGGAAAGGGCGTTATGTTCCCAGATGCAGAATAGAAGCCAATAGAATGGAAACATAGAATTCACTTTTCCATCATGTCAGGCAAATGTTCAATTTGGATCCTCTCTGGAAGTTGTATTTCAATAAAAATCTTAATGGCTCGGCTAAAGTGAAAGAGTTCGAAGTCATGAAAAAACGATTTTCAGTTGGGAACTTGGGATTGACTGCATACTGCTTTTGACGAAGGACCACAGTGGGCTATTTGGAATTTATCCTTGGAGGTTTGAAAAATATGTGTGTGTGTGTGTGTGTGTGTGTATGTCTGTGTGTGTGTGTGTGTGTGTGTGTTTGTGTGTGTGTTTGTGTGTGTGTGTGTGTGTTTGTGTGTGTGTGTGTGTTTGCGTGTGTGTGTGGAACGAGGGGTGTTTGTTGTTCTTTCCCCTCCGAGACCCTCCATTTCCCATCCTGCTGTCGGCCAATCAGATCGCAGCTGTTTTACGAGCGCCGGGTAATCAGCGATGGTTCTGCATGTGGTTCTCATTAGGGGACGTCCTAAAAAGCCCTGACTGGCAGCTCTAATGACGTGAGTGACGCGCTCCGCGAACGCACACATTCCAGTCGGGTGAGCGCTGGATGATCGACCCGGCCTCACATTTTGTTTCGATCCCAGTTGACGCCCTGTTCACTTTGTAGCACACTCGTTTTCAACAGGACCCTGTTAAGAATAGGGTTCAGTTTGGGTCGCTCTCTCACACACACCTGTGAATGTCTGAGTGCTTCTTGTTGAGTTCCGGTTGTGTTGTCGTCTGTCTACAACCCCTGATTGATGTAACGGAGTGGACGGACTATGTGGAATATAGCTCCGTCTCTCCGATATGTGTGAGAAGCGCTACGTCCCGTTTCTATCATCTTTGACAAGGATATTCGCCAGATGATGAATTGGACAGTCGAACAATGCTCGGGCACTAAATCCGCACTGTGATAAAGACACAGGCTCTCGTCTCCACATGATCTCATAGTTCACAGGGCTGTTGACGGGACGTGTCTGGGACAGCTTGGAGCCCAGCTGGGGAGTCCTGATTGTATGTTCTGGGGGTATGTTACAGCTATGCGTTAGCATGGGGAAATAGCAACAGCGGACATCTTTTTAACACAAAACACTGTAATTGTTCCACCTCGTCTTTGCAGTGTACTTCCGTCCCCATGTTAATCTGTCCATTCTGCCAGTGGCGTGTTTAACCCTTTGTTACCTTAACAACAATGTTGAGAAAACTATTCCTAATCCAACACACCCTTTCCGCTCTTTCTCCTCCCCCCCCCCCCTCCTTCTTTCTCCCATGTTGGTCTGGGCTGGACACTTGGATAGTGTGGTTGACATCTTTGGCTCATTAAACCTGGTCTTGCTGCCTGTGAAGAAAGCTGATGCGTTTTACGCCTGTATGTTGCCTGTAGGCCATCTCTCTATCCATCTCTCTATCCATCTCTCTATCCATCTCTCTATCCATCTCTCTATTCATCTCTCTATCCATCTCTCTATCCATCTCTCTATCCATCTCTCTATCTCTCTATTTATTTCTCTCTTTCTCTTTCTGCTCGGTGCTTACCATCGTCGTATTGCCTGCTCCTTACCGCCTGTTTTGTGTCAAGGCTGATCTGTCATGTGAGCAATAGCGATCGCTGCTTGGGTTCGTTGGGCTGGCTGCTTCTCCGTCTGACTGATGGAAAGAGAGGGAGAGAGGGAGAGAAAGAGAGAGGGAGCGAGAGAAAATATAAACGTTTGCCGCCTGAACCCCCCATTAACTCTGTGAAGCGTATTGATTTTTTGTAAAAATAATGATATTGACAGCCTTTCCGAGCGTAATTGTTTCCAAAGCGTAGAGGTCGTGGAGAAAATGAGGAGGTTTGGTTTGGATACAACAGAAACTTTGGGTTGTGTGTGTGTGTGTATGTGGGTGTGTGTATGTGTGTTTGCTGGGGGGTGGAGGGTAGGAGGAGAATATGGTTGGTTTGTGTGATAGACATCAGAGAGCAGTAGGCAGAAACAGGGAGCCTCACAGTTTTTAACAATGACCAATTCACTGGTTTACAGTGACAGTTTGTCAGTTAGCAGCCTGTTCCAACCGACCCGGCACACCATGTCTCTCTCCCCCTTCTCTCTCCCACTCCTCTCTCCCCCTCCTCTCTCCCCCTCCTCTCTCCCCCTCTTCTCTCTCAGCCCTCTGTCTCTGTCTCTTTCTCCTCTCCCTTTCTCCCATCTTTTTCCTCTCTTTCTCTCTCTCTACACATAGCTGTGGTAATGGAGTCTGAATTTAAAACAACCACAAGTGCACCGTAGCTCAGCTTGGATGATGAACACTGAGTAATGTGACACACAATAAATGGCACACAGCTCAATTCTGCCTTATCTCACCTGGTTGTTTCCGTGCTTTGTGGACCTTGACACATTGTGTGTATGGCTACATACGAGTTCTGGCAGTTCTCCGGAGCTGAGAGAGGGAGAGCCAGCGAGAGTGCGTTAATTGAAAGAGCTGCTCTCAGCGATACTGAGAGAGTTTGACACGGAACCAGTCAAATGCAGCGTTTCCCAAACACGTCTCCTGCCTCACCTCCACATTCTCCTCATTCGGACGGGCGAAGAAAAGACCGGCAAATCGGAAGACAGAAAATGAAATTACGTTTCGTTTGACAGCGGCGTGACTTGCCTCGACGCTTTGTCACGTCAACGCTCGGTAGAAGCCTTCGCGTGTGTGTGTGTTAACACCACTGCATGCGTGCGTGCGTGAGTGTGTGTTCAGAAGCAGCCACTAGCCTCCAGTCTCCCTCCAGGTTCTCAGTCAGTCTTTAGTCGGTTGTCACATAGACGAGGCGTGTAACTCACCCGGAGCTGCTGAACAAACAGGCATTAGGAAGTCAATAGTGTTTCTGTGAACTAATTGTGCCTGCGAAATGAACTGCCTGTCCTCTGTTAGCCACGGCACACACACACACAAGCACACATGCACACACACGCGCAGACACACACACACACACACACACACACACAGAGCCAGCGATAGCCGGACTTGTTTGTCCGAGACGGAAGAGCGTCTCAGACAGATTGCAACATCTACCCATGTGTGACGTGCTCTTCCTCATCTTCGTCTTCACTCTGTTGTCCAGTTCTTTGTCCAGTTTTGGTCCCAACCTGTCCTCGACTGCGAAGGAGGGCACGCGCTAGTCTCTCAGGCGCACAGGGTGTGTCCTAAATGGTATCCCACAATGGATCCTGTTCAAAATGTGGCGCCCTACAACTGGGACAGAGTGTGCTATTTAGGACGGAGCCAGGGAAAATAAACACTCAACTCAATGCCACCTCTTACCATTCTGACTGGAGCTGGACCCCGTGCTTATCGCGGGTATATAACCTATGTAGGCATAGGTCAGAGGTCAGGTCTGGATCCAGCAACTAACAGGCTGCCCTGTTCACGCCACAGATATTTTATGAGCCTGTCTGTCAGGGCCAAGTTCCGGCACTGGGCCCGGGTCAACCCAATAGTTGTTCTGGTACCAGCGAATACAGTATCAAACCTGTCAATCACATAGAAATGTAATATAAGACAAATGACACACATTAGACACGTGAGATGACACCTTTATGTCTGAGATAAATACGCGTCAATTCAATTGAAACGTAGTTCACCCCGCTGTGTGTTAATCCGCCGCTGACAACAGGAGTGACCCTGAGGTAGACCAATGTGGCGTTGTTGTGTGGATACCGTTTACATATCAGACACACGCTGTCCAGTTTTCTAGTTGGTCAGAAGCGATCTATGGACCAGTCAAATGGACCGGCTGGAGCTCACCAACTCACCTGGTAGCACCGCTGAACCTCTGTTCTACCGTGGTGCTTCGGCGCGGCCTCTCAAACTCCACACTACGTTACGCCGTGCTCTAATTGTGACGACAAACTCAATTAGTTCATTAGTGCCCGATATAGGTGATTGTGTACCATTTTGGACTTCCGTTCAGGTGTGCACTTCTATGGTTTCCACGGTTTATTCTGGACAGTGACTGCAGAAATTCGGGGGGGGGGACGCGTTTTCCAGACACTCCCAGTGGACGACAATATATCACACGGCGCCTCTGTCTTTGTGCCTCGAATTGGGTCCGGTTGTATTTAATATCTTTTTTAGAGCTAGATTTGTGTTAAATGGTTTCCAATGTGGCCATGTAGTGTTTGACCAAGGCCAATCTGGGCCACAGGGATATGGTGCTTGGGCTTGTAAAAATGCCTAATGGTCATTTAGGGCCGGCCTAGTGGCGAAGTGTTAAATATTTACATGTAAAATGCCAATAGTAATTGTCCTGCTTTATCTGCTGCCTGTCCTGGGACTGAACTTATTTGTTTCCTTGTGTCGTCAATAACTAACAGCACGACCTTCAAAGACACACACACACACACACACACACACACACACACACACACACACACACACACACACACACACACACACACACACACACACACACACACACACACACACACACACACACACACACACACACATACACACACACACCGAACACATCGTGTGGTGTGATAGGGGGTTCATTAATATGGACGAGACGTTGCTGACATACAGTATAAACAGGAAGGGCTTCTTTGTGTGTGTGTGTTCTCTGAGCGATCACAGGGACCCAGCAGCAGCTAATGCGGCTTTAACTCCATGTGGCCTGTCTATTACGGAAGACAGGGTAGCCCCGGATCATAATAAAGAAATATTTATGCTCCTCTTAGGCGCGCTAACAAGGCAACACATCAGACCCACTCTCAGTCGGATCCCTCCTCAGCTGACATTAAGTCCCTGGTACTCAGCAGTACGTCTGCTGTCCGACTCCGTCACCCCTCTCTCCGTCACCCCTCCCTCCATCACCCCTCTCTCCGTCACCCCTCTCTCCGTCACCCCTCCCTCCATCACCCCTCTCTCCGTCACCCCTCTCTCCGTCACCCCTCCCTCCATCACCCCTCTCTCCGTCACCCCTCTCTCCGTCACCCCTCCCTCCGTCACCCCTCTCTCCGTCACCTCTCTCTCCGTCACCCCTCCCTCCATCACCCCTCTCTCCGTCACCCCTCTCTCCGTCACCCCTCCCTCCATCACCCCTCTCTCCGTCACCCCTCTCTCCGTCACCCCTCCCTCCATCACCCCTCTCTCCGTCACCCCTCTCTCCGTCACCCCTCTCTCCGTCACCTCTCTCTCCGTCACCCCTCTCTCCGTCACCTCTCTCTCCGTCACCTCTCTCTCTGTCACCTCTCTCTCCGTCACCCCTCTCTCCGTCACCTCTCTCTCCGTCACCTCTCTCTCCGTCACCTCTCTCTCCGTCACCTCTCTCTCCGTCACCTCTCTCTCTGTCACCTCTCTCTCCGTCACCTCTCTCTCCGTCACCCCTCTCTCCGTCACCTCTCTCTCCGTCACCTCTCTCTCTGTCACCTCTCTCTCCGTCACCCCTCTCTCCGTCACCACTCTCTCCGTCACCTCTCTCTCCGTCACCCCTCTCTCCGTCACCTCTCTCTCCGTCACCTCTCTCTCCGTCACCCCTCTTTCCGTCACCCCTCTCTCCATCACCCCTCTCTCCATCACCCCTCTCTCCGTCACCCCTCCCTCCATCACCCCTCTCTCACCCCTCTCCGCCTACACCCTTCAATACTCTCCACCTCCCCCCTCAGCTCTTTGTCCGTCCATCCATCTTCTTTTTTTCCTGTCTTTCTCTCCCTTTTTTCTGTTTGCGGAGAGGGAATATTCATAGATACAGTCTGTCTCATATATATTTGATGCTTGGTATTTGCTCTGGCCAGCAGGGAAGAGCACTTTACATGTGGCAACATACGATTACCTGGCACTCTCATAGAAAGAAAAAATCTATAACAATTTATAATTCCCCACTCTTTGCTCGGCCGGGTACCCTTCTGTTTCCATGGGGCTCGCTGTCCAATACCGTACATTTTTCATTGTGATTGACATGTTTCTCCTGTTATTTATTCAATCTTAATATTTAAATAACACTGATAACAGGTTCTGTACTTATCTATATGATGAAGTGAATCTCTGCCAGAGCTCTGGTTGCTTTACGAAACGAAACACATTTACTCGTATTTGTTTATATACTTTTTCATTCATGACAGATAAATCGAACAAGGCATGAAAACTAAAAGAAAAAACGAAATAACTACGATAAAATCGAGTTTACTCACAAAGTGTTCCTCACAGCATCATAGCGTTCACAAGGTAATGGTAGGAGACGACGACAGCGACAACCAAATGAAATGACATCATCACTTAGCTACAGTGTGCAATCTATAGCTAATTTGATTGACATGAGGGAGATGTCTGTTTTGGGATTCATCCTCAGTCTTCCTGGCCTGTTCAGGACATCCACACGTCTAACGGATGAGAGAACAGTATCCCCCCGATCTCCCTCTTCCCTCCCACACCTCTCTCTCCCCTCCTCCCTCGCTTCACATAACACCTGGCAGTCGGTGGGATGGGGGGGTCTTAAGAAATATTTGAGGAGAAATGTGACAGTTAATCGATGAAAGTGAGGAGCATGGGTAAATGTGAACTCATCGTCTCGTGGCTAGTCTGTCCAGAACCATGGCAACAGAGTTGTCTCTGTCTACCCATCCTCTGATTAATGGGATGAGCTGATGATCAGACTTCTAGTCTGTTGGGCTGCATACACAACTTATAGTATCCTTCGACCTGAAATAGTCCTGTGGGTGGGAGAAAATCCTGTAATGGGAGGTGGCTAAAGGAAAGTGTGGCAGAGAGAGTAAGAGAGGAGAGAGAAAGAGGGGAGACAGAGGGAGAAAGAGAGGAGACAGAGGGAGAAAGAGAGGAGACAGAGGGGGAAAGAGAGGAGACAGAGGGAGAAAGTGAGGAGACAGAGGGAGAAAGAGAGGAGACAGAGGGAGAAAGAGGGGAGACAGAGGGAGAAAGAGGGGAGACAGAGGGAGAAAGAGAGGAGACAGAGGGAGAAAGAGAGGAGACAGAGGGAGAAAGAGAGGAGACAGAGGGAGGAAGAGAGATGGAGGGATGGCTGAGAATTGAAAGAAAGAGGCAGATGGATGGAGAGAGGGATAGTTAGGGTCGTCTAACCAGGAAGTGGTGTCCCCTCCTTTCAATGCATCCAATTAGAGCCAAAGCTATTTTACATGCCGGTCGTCACCTGGAGAGAAGATTCTGAAGGAGAAACCAGGTTTTTTTATGGCTACATTATGTATTCGACAGGATTACAAGCACGACATGGCGTTGAACATCTCAGTTAACAGAGAAACATACGCCGGACATATTCTATGTTAATAAGTGACAGATCGGGCTGTCCTGATCTGTATGCTAGTTAGACCTTCTGAACCTTGGATGAGGTTACACTGGGATATAGTAATGTAGAAATGCATCGTGATTCATACTGCACTGATTCACGATGATATCCCAGTGTAACATCATCGTGAATCAGTGCAGTATGAATCACGATGCATTTCTACATCGTGATTCATCGTGATTCATACTGCACTGATTCAGCTGCGCTCCTCTATTCTCTCTCTGTATTTCTCACTCTGTTTCTCTCTCTGTATCATTTCACTTGGTGCTTCATCACGCGACAACCTGTCTCTCTCTCGTTGTCTGTCTTACTCTCGTTCTGTCTCTTCCTGATCTGTCTCTTCCTGGTCTGTCTCTTCCTGTTCTGTCTCTTCCTGGTCTGTCTCTTCCTGGTCTGTCTCTTCCTGTTCTGTCTCTTCCTGCTCTGGCTCTTCCTGTTCTGTCTCTTCCTGGTCTGTCTCTTCCTGGTCTGTCTCTTCCTGTTCTGTCTCTTCCATGTGTCATGCTTTGTTTTGTCTCCTCTGGCCAGTGACCCCTCTGCTCTCACAACCCTGTCACACATGCTCTCACACTCCCAAGCTCTGAGAGGATGAGATCAACGCTTAAACCAACAAACAACATTGGCTGTAGCCACAGCCGCCTCAAAACACATGGCGAGGACAGGAAATGATTGGGAGAGAGCAGGAAACATTCAAGTCCTCTGTTTGCTAGCCAACCATCTGAGGCTCTAATTTTGATCCTTCCTCACCATTTAGCTGCCAAAAACCTTTAGTTTCAGTTTAGCCAATCATATGCGTCAAGTTTTAATTTGGTTTATATTATGTTTGGGCTTGTTGCTTTTCCTCTGTCGGTTCAATAACATTCCCCCTGATTGGAGTCCAGTTCTCCAGGTGAGACCAGGTTCCTCGTTCCTGCTCAGACAACGCATATGTTATGGCAATTTCCCAATATCTACGGTCATCTATCTTCTGCCACACTCCAATGCTTTTCGTCTTTTAAGGCGTTCTTTCTCTGTTCTTCTGTTCCTCTTTCCACACATCCTACATGTGTTCAACATAATTGAAAGTTAACACTTCTCTCTGGCTTTCTAACAACAACCAGCTTAACTGAAGTCTTTAAACAAATTGCTTCCAGCAATGAAAAGAAGACATCAAGAACTCTTGGCAAACTCCGAGCATATTGTGCCTTTATGGGAAGTGTTTATAACAGCTAGGAGGTGTGACACCATGAGAACCTACCTGGGAGTGCCAACGTTCACCACCACGACTGAACCGAGCTGTCAATCACATGTCCCCCTCTGCGAGGAGAGGTCCTGGCATCGGAAAAAACCCTCCCCGTGTCATTAACACGCTGAGCCGGGAGACGCGGGGGAGAGTGTGGAGGGGAGCGAGCGCAGTTTGTGGAGCCCAGTGTGGCGCGGCAGGATCTTTAATATTTGGTCGGTGTGACAGGATCATTTTAGTGATTTGCAGGATTTATCTGCTGTTAAGAGCACAGCCCAGGGCTAGTCTAATTGGTAGGAAAGCAACCCCCCCCACCCCCCCGGCCTCCTGTCAGTCTGTGTAGTATTTACTGAGTCCTGCCAGAACCTATTTACACTGTAATGAGGATGAATCGCTGTGATGCTTTCAACACAAAGAGTCTCTCAGCACGCCATCCAGACTGTACAATTAAAATCACATCTGAAACACACACAGCCTCTATCGTAACCAACAGACCCGAGTGAAAAAAGGAGGAAATTACAGTAGAGCTTCAGCTTGGCAAGCGGGCTATCACGATCAACCGACACTTTCAGAAAGTTTACTTTGAAAATTGAATTGGAAATTCCTGTGCGATTCATAGCGTCGTCTGGAATCTTCTCCAGTTCATCGCATTGGGCAGTTATTCAGAGATAGCCTCCAAATAACAGAGATGTTTTAGACACATTCTCAGAGGAAATACATCCATATTGCTGAGAGGAGGAGGATAGTCAGGTTGATTTAGTGTTGGAGAGGAAGGAAACCCATTGATTCGTTATTGAGGAGATAAAAAACAGGGTGATTCAGAATTAGGAAGGTAGGAAACAGGGTGATTCAGTGTTAAACTGTGTTAAAGTGTCAATCGTAGTCATTTTCCAAATACCTTCAAAATTAAAGGTTTCCTTTACTGTGAATGTATAATGTTCTAATTCTCTGAGAGTGGGACGCGTCTAACCGCTTTCCCAGAATTCTACTGACTGTTTTTTTTCCGGGTGAATCTCTTGAGGGCTTTGCAGCCTGCAGCTTCTACCAGAGCAATTAAGGAAACTGCCAATGATGTAAAGACCTATCTTTCACATAGCAGTATGAGAGCCGGGCTGAGGATGTGTCCATTGGCGGCTAACGGCTAACAGCTAATGGCTAGCAGTTAGCCCTGGCTTCTGATTCTTAGCACCGGGCCATGACCAGGGCTGCTTCCGAAACGCTGCCCGGACCGGTCCCCTAACTAGTCTACTGCTTTTTATCTGAGCTACTTGGTTCCTGGTCAGACGTAGTGCACTCCGAGGGGTCTGGGTTGGCATTTGGGACCCGTCTGGGTTATTGATGCTGACTAACTGGGAGTAGCTGCGTGAATGATGAAGTGGAGGAGGCTGGCTGCTATCGGGGCCTCACAATGTAGCTCTCAATAAAAGATGAAACAGAGAGGGAGGAGCGGGAGGAGATGGAGGTGAAGGAGGAGAGGGGAGGAGAGGGGAGGAGAGGCTGGAGTTCTGACACACGACTGATAAGGAGCAGCTCCTGTTCCGTTCAAGGCTGAGAGACGTTGCGCCCGCGTCCCAAACCGCATCCCGGTCCCTGCCGCGAGCCCCTAGCAGGCCGGCGAAATGCGGGGCGCCGTGCCGAGCTCAGGGCTCCGGTTGGGATGTGGTGACGGGGAGGCAGGAGCCGTGACAGTGACAGATGCCGAATGAGAGACAATGATGCACATGCTGCTCCCGACGCTCCCGTCGGCGCTCCCGCACGGGCTTCACACGGGTGTCACCGCGTTCGGAAAACACCGTGCCCTGCCACCGCAGCAGGCCCTACGACGGCTCACTGTCGGCCGCGCTTCACCACGGCTCCCTGTCTTGTTTCACCTTCCTGTTTCACCGCAGTTATCCCGGTGAGTTCAGCGCGTGTCCCGGGGTTTGGGTGTTTATTCGCCGTCGTGCGCTTTGGTGCTTTCGTTCACATTTGCTGTCCTCACTTTCACCAAGAGGACGGACTGTGCTTGTTTTTTACGTGCTTGTTTTTCACGCGCTGCATTACTTTTGTTCGACGGCGGATCGGTGACTGACGAGGCCTTTGTTTCCGACCACTGGGAGGTTCTCCCGAGTCCCTTTGAATAAGATACATTGTAGGGGTGATGGAAGGGGGGAGATGGGGAGAGGAAACGGGGGAGGCAGCGAGGGCGAGAGGGGGTGGAGAGGAGAGGGGCATGGCGTCAGCCAAAGAGAGCTGTCACTTTGAGAAATGAGGAGGGTAAGAGGATGGGAGCAGCTTGGCAGATGTGGAACAGGAAGAGGGAGCATATTGATCAATTAAATATGCAAATTCCCCCAGTGAGTAAAGGCAGAGATAAATAAAGTGAAATAAGCACTAAATTCTGCATTAATCACTCCTTACTGAACAACTACACACACACACACACACACACATTCTAAGAAAAAGTTCAAAGAAGCCGTGGATATGTCTTGACAATATTACCACTGATTTTCAATTCTTATTGACTTTCTCATTGTAATGTTTTTTCCCCGACTCTGTATCATTTCCTCTGTCTGCCTTAACTAAAAGGAACATTTATTGTCTTGTGTCTTTATGACGGACTGGCTATGCAGTCAACCAGTTCGGCTGCCAGGCAGTCAGCTAGCTGGTCAGTCAATTAGTCCATAAGTCCGCCAGTCATTCTGTCAGGCAGCCAATCAGTTAGTCCGTCAGTCAGTCACCCAGCCAGTCAGTCAGTTTGCCAGACAGCTAGTCATTCAATTCCTCTGCCAATCAGTCAGCTGCTCTTTCCAGTCAACCAGCCAGTCAGCCAGCCAGTCAGTCATTCCATTCAGTGGTAGACCATGTAAACCTGTGTGGTGGGACACTGACCACCCAACACGCACACGCACACACGCACACACGCACACACGCACACACGCACACACGCACACACGCACACACACACACACACACACACACACACACACACACACACACACACACACACACACACACACACACACACACACACACACACACACACACACACACACACACACACACACACACACCGTGTAAAGCACAAACACTTTGTAAAACTCAGTGGTTTTTGAGGTTTAGGAAGAAGCATAGAGAGGCAGTCAGCAGGCTGTAAACTGCACAGATGTGTCCTAAATTGCACCCCCTGACAAACAGCCGTGTTACACAATAGTGCACTAGTTGGAGAATAGTGTGCCAGCTGGCACGCGGACCAAGTCTCTCCTCCGCCTGTGAAAGGCATCTAATTATGCGTCAGCCGCTCCTCCTAATGGAGTTCTCCTCTTGTTCTTCCTGGCTGTGTGTTGTTGTCAGGACTTTGAAACGGCGTAGTTTAATTACAACACCTAGCTGGCCGTGTGGCTAGCAGAACGGCTAGCAGAACAGCTCGCAGAACGGCTCGCAGAACCCCTCTCCGGCTTGCGGAGGGTGCTGGGGAACATGCGCTCCTGTCGCGATGGAGGTGAACCACAGAGACCTGCATGCTAAGGCCTCAGAGAGATGACCTTTACGGTTAGATATGTAAACCCTGCTATTCATATGAAAATTGCAATTGTCCGTCTCTCTCTCTCTCTCTCTCCTTGTTTCCATTTCTCTCTCCCCCTCGCTCTCTCTCTCCCTCTCTCTCTCTCTCTCCTGCTCTATCTCTCTCGCTCTCCCTCTCTCTGCTATGTATCCCCAGGTTAAGTTTAGCCGACTCCTAGCTCATATTTAATTTCATGTATTCTACCCCCTGTTGTCAAAGGGCACAAAGTGCCGCAGCTACTCTCCATTTTATTTTCTGAAATAAGGAGAAAACAAGCGATCAATGATATCTGTTTCCTCCACACATGCATATTGTTGTGTCGTCCAGCAATGGCCCAGGCAAAACACAATGAGACGACTGCAGAGATGGGGTCATTTTTATCCTCGATTTAAATGGGAAAATATTCATTCAGTCCATGACATTTGCACCGCTTTTTCCCCCTGTCCACGATAGCATCAAGTCTCGTCCCCGATAATAAGTAAGAGAATGTCAGCTGTCACTCACTGCTTTTAAAGGAACGACTAAAGCTTTATGACAGTGGAAACCCTGAGCCGTATCGTCACGGTGACATGCAAGTGTTTATACGCAAAGGAATTACAGAAGAGGGGGATGAGAAGAGCAGAGGGGGTACATGGGAATTATCCTTCTCCCTCCTCTACTATTCATTTGTTCCTTTCTTCTTGTTGTGCCCCGTGGAAGTCCCAGCGGGTTAGGGCAGGAAAACAGGAAGTCATCTCCATGACGCTTTCCCCTCAAGGAACCTCACGGTCCTGGGAACTCTGGGAAATATCTCAGCCTTGCTCTCTTCTCTCTCTCTCTTCTCTCACTCTCTCTCTCTTCTCTCTGTCTTTCCTCTCAGGCCAAGTGCGTGGTAGGCTACAAACAGACCCCCTGAGGGGGAGAAGTCATCTGAAATAAGAAAAACATCGTTATTTTCCATCATCATTTGTGTTCTCATACTCATTTATCATTTAAGTTGCATAGTTGCGTTTTTATTTTTCCTAACTCAATTATATTTGGTTTGGTTTTCGGTATTTCTATTGGGCATGTAGGCCCAGTTAAAACAGGAATGTTCCACCTCATGGTCATGTTGGTCCAGCAGCTTCTCCCCGGGTCATGGGTCTGTCCGGATCAGCCGGATCTGGCCGGCTTTGCTTCTCCTCGATCCTTGACTAGCCAGAATGGTGGAGCATCTTGGATCTGCTGCCACTTCTCTCATACATGAAGGACAGGCAATGACGAGCTGTGGAGGAGAGTGTAAGTGAGGAGGCTGGAGGCTGGGTAGGTGAGGAGGCTGGAGGCTGGGTAGGTGAGAAGGCTGAAGGCTGGGTTGGTGAGGAATCTGGAGGCTGAGTTGGTGAGGAATCTGGAGGCTGGGTTGATGAGGAAGCTGGAGGCTGGGTGGGTGATGAGGCTGGAGGCTGGGTTGGTGAGGAGGCTGGAGGCTGGAGGATGGAGGCTGGATATGTGATGAAGCTGGAGGCTGGGTTGGTGATGAGACTGGAGGCTGGGTAGGTGAGGAGACTGGAGGCTGGAGGGTGGGTGGGTGAGGATGCTGTGAACAGCTAAGGCTTTAGCTTATGTGTGTGTGCCATCTACTCCCCTGACACCACGATGAGACGCCAACAAGCCCTAACCTGTTCCTTTGTCAGGCTACCGGCTATCAAAACAACAACAGAGGCAACGACGACACAATAATCCAAAGCTCTAAGCTGGGCGTCGTCTGTGTCCCGGTAACCATCCGGAGGGGTCGCAGTGGGGCTGTCACCGTGCGTGTCACCGGGGGTGTGAGGAGAGCTGCCCGTGGTGTGTGCCATTCAGTCAAGTGTCATGCACCGCAGGTTTCACCAGGCTGATCTGAGCCAGCTGACAGGCTCCCTGTCTATTGTTGCCTGGCTTTATCCAGTCCCTCTTTTAATGTGCATCCAAGTAGAATAAGTGAATGTTCCCGTGACCAGCTGAGCCTGGACATGTTCGGTTATGAGTCTCTGTCTCTCTCTCTGTCTCTCTCTCTGTCTCTCTCTCTGTCTCTCTCTCCCTGTCTCTCTGTCTCCCTGTATCTCTGTCTCTCTCTCTGTCTCTATCTCTCTCTATGTCTCTATCTCCCTCTCTCTCTCTCTGTCTCTCTCCCTCCCTCGTTCTCTCTCCGTGTCTCTCTCCTTCTCTCTCCTCTCTTTCTGTCACCTGATCAGTTTGCTGCATTCTAAATGCTATTCCCATTAATAGGGCAGCATCCCAGATCCCGGTCAGACGAAGTGCGCTTGATAGGGAACAGTGTACCAGTTGGGACACGTGCTCAGCCAGACTGCTGTGGGGTTTTTGGCAGCTAGTGAACTACACACATGTTCCCTCATTTGCATGGAGATTCGTGCACATCACAAGCGCTTTCTCACTTCTCTCCCCTCATCGCTCCTTCTTCTATATGCCTCACTCGCGTTCTCTCTCTCCCTCGCTCTCTCTCTCTCTCCATTTTCCGTCTTTCTTAATCATCTACGTTGCTTCTTGATCATGTCCTGTGTTGTGTTTTTTCTCTCTCCGTCGGACAAGTTTGAAATTGCATGCGTCAGGACTTCACTAATTAAAGTCATACTTAAAAAAATGCCATAATAACTGTTAATTAGCTTGATGCTATTTTCAGCATAATTTGCTAATTAGCTGAAAACCTGTACAGCATTTCTGGCTAATTACGACGCGGCTCCACACGCTGGCATCTGTGACTCGACTCCAAATGATGCCATTACAGTAGGCCCACGTTACACATTCAATCAAAACACTTAATTACCTATCCTGATATTGACAAACTCTGAAGTCAGCTGAATTTTAACCAACAAGATTTGTTATGGCTCGTTGTCTTGTTCTTTCATTCACCGTGGTCACCATGGTAATGAATTATGTAAATAAACACGGTTCAAGGTTTTTTTTTGCTTGAAAGGTCAACACATTTTTGGGGGGGGGGGACTGCAAGAGCAAAACAGCACATCAGAATGTCAGCCTGGAAATGGACTTTGGGCGTGTTATGTGTGTTGTGTGTCTGTGTTATGTGTATGCATGTTGTGTGTGTGTTATGTCTGTGCGTGTTGAGTGTGCGAGCTGTGTGTCCATGTGTAAGCAACGTTTCACCACAGGTGCTGGTCCTGTGTAAAGAGAGGACAGACATCCCACTGATGTCTCTTTCTCTCTGGGCATCTCCGAGCTCTGTCCTGGGGCCAACTGAGATGCACAGACTAACCCAAATAGCCGCATCATTACTCGATGGGACCCTGTAAAATGTGTACGCCCATTTCCTGCCTCCCCGGGTCTCAGCTGAAGTGTCAACACAACCGACCGAGGAGAGATGGACAATAATTGGAGTTAATGTCCATTACCAGGGAGGAAGTAAGAAACATGAGAGCTTTTATCAGCCTGATCCATGTGTCGCAGTCTAAAAGTACAGATAAATACATCAACTTTCCGAGACAACATATACTACAACACTTCCTGTCATTGGCTAGGAAATGGGGGGATAAACATCTAAAATGTTACATGTGAAAAACAATAACCCTTAACCGCTACAGCAGTGGCTGTCTGGTGTAGACAATCTGTCTATGGGATCAGCCGGGAACAGTAGAACAGCCTATAAGATCAGCCGGG
>CM055730.1:4613800-4638800 GCA_029465975.1 Dallia pectoralis
TACAGACGCCCAACACCTACAATAAGGCGTTACAGAATATATGTTCTACTTATGTAGTATATTTACTGACAGTATAAAATAATCATATACTATATTTGACATAAACAATATGAATACCAATGCGACCACCTGTAATACTACAGGTGTAGTAATACAGGTTATTACAAACAATAATAAACACTTTTATTCAGACACTTATTTTATCTATCCGATATTTTCCCTGCCAGCTCACAGCATTATTAATCTGGATGTTATTGTGGACTGGGAGAAGTCCATTTGTCAGGGTTTATCAGAGAGGTCCATGCTGAGGTCAACCCTGGATTAAGACTGGGTAGAGAGTTTTACTTTCTGAACACCACAAGCGTAAGTCATCACAGTGGTGGTTGAAGGGATAGAGTAACATAAACATTGAGAGTGTGTGTGTGTGTGTGTGTAGGTGTTTGTGCACCTGTTAGGGAATTAACATATCTGACTTTATCTAAACACCACGTGTACTTCATGTCAGCTAGAAGTTCAGTTGGTTCAGAGAAGGAGTCATGAAGTGCACGTAGTATTTAGATAAAGTCAGATATGTTAATACCCTAACAGGTGCACACACACACACACACACACACACACACACACACACACACACACACACACACACACACACACACACACACACACACACACACACACACACACACACCTATTTAACTGAGTTCACTTGAGTTTGTCTGTGTGTGTGTGTGTGTGCGTGTGTGTCCCACACTGTTATGAAATAAGTGCCGTGCTGGCTCTATGCCCTCATGTGGGTCATCTGTAGATATATGACCGGCGATAAATCAGTTCTCCTAACAGCTGTATAGAATGACGGCCAGCCAATCCAGTGGCTCACTTACGCACCCAGTTCAGATGTACACTGCCTGGCTTTGAGCTGTGGAGAACGAAAGAGAACACTATCACCTGTAATACCTGTGCTGTTTTTACTGCTGTGGGCTGAAGGTCAGCATATAGAGATGAAGGGGTATGTTGTCTGTTTGTATTTTATTTGAGGCCCATATTGCAAATTGATAAACATCTATACCGTATGCCACTTAGGTTTGGCTCTGAGGCGCGTTTTTTTTCCGGAGGCCTCACACAACACGGACCACGCTATTTGAAATAATATCCATAATTGCAATGCAATATTCGATGAGAAATTGTCTCTGGTAGACGCTGTTCTCCATTCAGTTGTTCCACAGCACGACCATTCATGTAGTGAATAACCAGTTGTCTTTACAGTAATCATTTCCTGACTAAAATGCGTTGTGGGAAAATAAATGATATTCCTGTTGTTGCTGGCTATTTATTGCATAGGAGACCCTGTAGATTTAGTTTCTAAATAGATACTGTACACATATCGCACATGTACGTAGGCTTGATTCGCTATAGCACCATTTTCTTTTCATCAAACCAAAAAAAAAACATTGTAATTGTAATATCCTGTTCCTGTCAGATTAGAATTGTTATTGAATGTTTAAAACTGGATCAAGTTCAGATGCTACAACTCTAGAGTGACAAAACACTGGCTGGTGCGGGTTAAATATAACGGAACAAAAGCACAGAATTTGTCTTTGCGCCGAAACGCACGGAAGAGGACAAAAAACACATTGTGTTAACATGTGAGAAAACGAGCTGTACCGTGACTGAAAAATGTCTGTCTGTACTTGCTCATATTTAAGACCTTCAAATTTACACCTTATTTCAATTTTCTCCACTGAGCGTGGAAGTGCAAATAGCATATTGGGGATGAGATTAATACTGAGAGCTGGGGTGTAGACATAAATCCAAACCACTGTGAGCGTGTCCCAATTCACTCCCTACTCCCCACAGTGTGCACTGCCGGAGCCACAGGGCTCCTGGTCAAAACTAGTGTGCACCAGCCGGGGTAGGGTACCAGTTGGGAGGCCCCCGGGGACTTCATGTGTCATCATGTAGGGTAGTAGTATAATGATTATGAAACTGAACCAGGACTCCTTTAACACGCCCGGCTGTGTGAGGGGGGACATTAAAGGCAAGCCCATAATATATCCATACACTGTGACTGCATTCTATAGTTCATGAAGCATATTAGCATGTCACTACATCCTGGTATCCTCCGCCAAATCAATTCAGGACTGTGTGGGATTTCAATTTAGATGCACATTTTTCATTAAGATAAATATGACACACGTCCTAATTTCCCTGAAGTAAATATTACGAATAATAAAAGAGCAACGCTGGGTGTGGGAGGAGTGTGTGTGTGTGTGTATGTGTGTGTGTGGGGGTGGGGGGGCTTGGGGTGATGGATGACAGCGGAGGGCAGGCAGCTAACGCTAACCCGCTACATTTGTATGGTAAGTAGTGAACCTCGTGGCCTATCAGGTAACAAATTGAATGTTTAATCTTCCCACCGTGCAGATTGGGGATAGTGGCACAGTGAGCCGCCTGTCTTCTTCTGCAAATTGAGAGTCCTCCAGCGGCCGCCGCGTCTCTCCGAGTATCCAATATGTTGTCTGGAGGGGCCGATGGAGAATGTCACCGGAGCGCTGTCAGATAGTTGGATAGCGCGAAAATTGCAATTTAGCAAAACCATAGGGGCAAACACTCGTAACTGGCAAATCTTTCTCCGCCTCTGCTAAATACCTTAAAGCAAATATTTAGATAGAAATCGTTTTCTTCGTGATTACCTTTTCATGGAGAGTTGGGTGGAGAATACTTCTCCCTCCCAGAGGTGTCACCAAGCCTGAGTTGTCATCTGTGGCGGTTAAGCTACGCCGTAGGTTTGTAGCTTCACAATAATTTCACTGTTGGCGTGTTGCCTGTTCCTTGACTTTTTTCTGTTTTTTTTTACAATGTTATCTATTAAGGCAGGATAATGAAGTACAGGCCAACACGATGGGGGTCATTATTTCATCGTCATTATTCGAAGGCATTAGAACGTAGCTAGATGACACACAGTGTTTACATTCCCGTGCTTAACCAGACACTCTTACCCAGAGAGACGTACAGTCGTGATGGAGTGCTCACATCATCTATTATCAAACTGGTCCCTGCAGGATTCAAACCCGCAACCCTAGCGTAGAAGCGCCACGCTCTGCTAACGCAGCCATACAGCGGCCAAAGTGTTTATCTCAAGGAGGTGACCTTCCCTGTTTCAAGTGACCATAGTTCACACTGTCGACAGACAATGCCCTCTTCTTCATCGTCCCCAATCAGAGCTGAGAGCCTTGACATCATCGCATGTCCAATAGGGGCATGTTCGCAACGCCAAAGGTAGTTATTTGAAGTCGTAGCCGTCTCAGCACTGCAGAAGAAGACACTGCATACATTTTGATGAAGGATTTTATACATGACAACATTTTCATTATTTCAGGTCCTTGGCAATTTTCCTCAGATTGGTTCACCCATATGGTTTCCTATTCCCTCCGTAGTACACTGGATGGGCCTCGGCCAGATATGGTGTACTAACGTAGTGTGGCGAACACTCTGTTGTCTGGATGCACGCTGCTGCTGTGGTGGTCCAATGTGACCCAAGACGAGATCCTCGTTACAGGACACGCTAATGGCCGCTTCAATCCAGGGAGAGGACGGACTCCTCACTGCTTCCCTAAACCCTTGGGTGGTCACTCTGTTTGGCTCTCTCTCTGTCTGGTCACTGGCGAACTCCAGTCAGATTGTTGTGTTGATGAAATAACAATGGCAAGAGGAACACAGCAATATAATATCCAATAATTGTCCTGTTTCTTCAGAAATCCTGGTTAGAGGATTCCAGATTCCTCTGCATGTTTCCTCCTGATTCCTTAGGATCGTTCCGACAGGATAATTGGGCGGTCGTGGGAATTCATTGAAAGTTCTGATGTGTATCAACCCAATCTGCGTTTAATCTCGGGCCCTCTGGTGGAGATTTGGGGAAATGCCAGGAGCTCTCTTTGTTTCAATCAGATCCTCGTTATCACAGTAGAAACCCTGGAAGGAATGCTTCGCGCTTGGTACGGTGTTTCCATAAACATCAGGATTCCGTGTGATGTGTGTGAGTGTGAGTGTGTTTAACAAGCCGTCCGTACGGCTGCTGCTGACACAGTTTGAACATCGTAGACGGGTTTGTCACAGAGCAAACGCTCGCATGCTCACGCCTTCTTCCCTCCACGACCGAATTGAGTTGACAACTTGGCGTTCCGTCTGTACGCGGAGGACGAGGCCGTGTGTATGTGGACTAGCTTGCATGTCAGGTCCCTAACTCTACATCTGTATTACATCTGTATTATTGCTAGACTGTCTTCTTTGAAAGCCCCGTCCCGGCTAGACAAGCCAAACTACTGGTGTCAGCTGTCTTCAGAACAACTATCCGTTGTGCTCCGGCTTTAGAAAGCAGCAGCTTCCTTTTGCCTTCATTTGGTTCTCTCGTCTCTCCCAGTCCACTCCAGGCTGTGTACCAGGTGACTACGGGGGCACCCAGTAAGTTCTAAGCTCTTGGCTTCCAGTTCATCTCACAGTTTCTTTTTTTGCCTCTTTCTCTCTTTTCGTCTCCCTCCTTTTCTCACTTCCACTTTTTGAATCCCACCGTCGATACATTTTTAGTCTTGATGTCAACGTAAATGCAAAGGCCAAAGCGGACTGATCAGTTTTGTCAGTAGGCCACCTTTTTCTCCTCTTCTCCTCCACTCCGCCCTTTCTGAAACAAACAATAACGCCAGGAGGTCTGAGTGCAGATAAAAAGCTTCTTTTCTGATGTATTTTCCCACCAGAGTGTGGAGATCCTCTCTCAGTGCTCCAGACAGAGACCCGTTTGTGTCCCGCTGATGTCATAGATGTGACCGAGCTTCACTCCCACAAAAGGTCTCAAGGTATCACTAGCTGGCCAAGCACAAAACCTATTCACTCAGGTCGCCCAGCTTCTGTAGCCTGCCTCCCCCATAAAACAATGTCACTTTTTGTTTCAGCGTAATAAAGCTTTGGTGGCAGGAAGGCTGACAATTCAACAGACTCAACCTTTATAAGTTTTGTACAGCCAGTCACTTTCAGCCAGACACATAAGTGGCTTTAACCTGTTTTGTGAGTCAAATTCGTCTTCTTATCACCATACTAGACAACTCAGTGGCACACAAACTAAAAAAGTGACCGCTAAACGTAAAGAGAGTGAGAGTATAACATGTAAGTAGCGTGTACGCGTCTATAGGCTAACATGTAAGTAGCGTGTGCGCGTCTATAGGCTAACATGTACGAAGCGTGTACGTGTCTATAGGCTAACATGTAAGGAGCGTGTGTGTGTCTATAGGCTAACATGTAAGTAGCGTGTGCGCATCTATAGGCAAACACGTAAGGAGCGTGTGCGTGTCTATAGGCTAACATGTAAGTAGCGTGTGCGCGTCTATAGGCTAACATGTAAGGAGCGTGTGTGTGTCTATAGGCTAACATGTAAGTAGCGTGTGCGCATCTATAGGCAAACACGTAAGGAGCGTGTGCGTGTCTATAGGCTAACATGTAAGTAGCGTGTGCGCGTCTATAGGCTAACATGTACGGAGCGTGTACGTGTCTATAGGCTAACATGTAAGGAGCGTGTGTGTGTCTATAGGCTAACATGTAAGTAGCGTGTACGCGTCTATTGGCTAACATGTAAGGAGCGTGTGTGTCTATAGGCTAACATGTAAGGAGCGTATGTGCGTCTATAGGCTAACATGTAAGGAGCGTGTACGTGTCTATAGGCTAACATGTAAACACACCTATTAGCATGTGTTTGCTTGTTGGAATCCTCTGGATTTCAGTAAACAATTTGAAAACCGTTCCTGGCCTGTGGTCTCGCCACGTTTAAACACAATGTCCGTCTATGTATATTGGTGTGTGTCTCCACCCGCGTGTGTCTTTGTCTCTCTTTGTGTGTGTGTGTGTGTTTGTGTGTATGATTCATTCCAGAGCAGTTTTAGTCCTTATAAAATATTCATGCTGGTTGTGCAGGCCCCCTGTAATTGCCATCTCTCACCCTGAATAATTTATACACAGCGCAGACTGACAAAGCTTTACCATACGGCCCCAGATGAATCAGAAACAAGGAGAGAGAGCTGCCAGCAGCATTACGGCTTCGCAGAATATGGCTGTCATGTCGTCAACAGCGCGGACCGACAGCCAACTCGCCCTGCCTCCGTACACCCTTAATTTCTCTCTCTCTCTCTCTCTCTCTCTCTCTCTCTCTCTCTCTCTCTCTCCTTCTCTCTCTCTCTCTCTCTCTCTCTCTTTCTCTCTCTCTCTCTCTTTCTGTCTCGCTCCTCCTCTATTCCTCTCCTCCTCTCCTCCTCTCTCCCTGAGCTTGAGCTCACTAATGTGGCTTCTTCACCCCAGTCCCACTCTAGTTCCTCACCCGATAATGGCACCATGGCTGTGAGTCTTTGAAGGCATATATATTACATCACAATAAAACCATGCAAATAGCCCAAACAAAACTTCATGTTCCGTCGGCCATTCTTAATCTCTCTCTCCATCTCTCTATCTCTCTCCATCGCTCTCTCTCCAGCACAAACACAACAGACACCGCGGCCACTCAAAAACAAAGTGACAGTCACTTTCCATCTGCTTGGGCGAGCTAAGTGAGAAACATAATATGCTGAGTGTTAGACACGACTCTGTGTATTAAAGTGACATTTGTTTTTAATGAACAGCCAGTGAGCCTGGGAGCTGGTGATAGTGATTTTAGTTCAGACAAATCCGCTGCTGTTGAAACTGCTGTGTAAATTATGTTTGCCCTGGTGACGTCATGTAGTGTTTGATCTCGTCACAAACCTCTTTCTCTCTCTTTCTCTCTCTTTCTCTCTCTTTCTCTCTCTCTCTCCTGTGTTTTGTTGACACGCACGTGAGGAAAAAATGAGGATGTTAAGTTTAAGCACATCAGTGCCCTCCTCATTAGACGCCTTTACCTGTGTTGTTAAAACTAATAATTGCCACTCGCAGCTTGGCTCGCATTAATCATTTATAATGTTTTAATATGTTTTTAATCAGGATCCCAAACACAGACCAGCAAGGCTTGTTCAGGCAAGGTTCACATTAGCTATGTGTTTTTGTGTGATGCTTCCTGCTAGGCCTGATTGGAAATGAATGTGTTTTCCTCTGTCCCTGCCAACCCACTGGTTTTAATTAATAATTAAAATCTGCAAAGATGACAGTTCCTAATTAAAGCAGTCTTGAAAGAATGTGGGAACGAACAGATTAATTTTTGATGTGGAAAGTACAGAAAAACAAAATATGTCAGTAGTAGTAAGTAATATTCCTGACCTAATATTCATCTATCCAGTGTATTTATTTTAGTATTCCTGACCTAGTATTAATCTATTCTGGGTATTTATTCAAGTATAATTTCTGACCTACAAAATAAAATAGTATCAAGTATTTATTTATGATTTTTATCCCCAATCACAGTGCTCACCTAGTATTTATTTATTATGAGCATTTTTTTAATCATGATTCCTTACCAACCAATTATCTATGCAACATGTTTATTTACTGTATTAACTATAGTAGTATTCTGAATCTAGTATTTATCTATTAATTTATTTATTTATTATCGTAGTATTCCTATATTCTTGTCTGAGTATTTATCTATCAAGTGTGTGTAGTACTTGTCAAGTATATTAATTGTAGTAGGATTTCTGACAAACATAAGTATTTATCTATCTAGTGTATTAAAACTTCACCAGCAGATACAAGATGTACGTCAATTCAGTCATGATTGACATAGACTGTGGGAGATTGTGACACAGACACAGAGAGAGAGAGACAGCGACAAAGAGAGAGACAGAGAGAGAGAGACAGACAGAGAGAGAAGGAAAGAGACAGAGACTGCGACAGACAGAGAGACAGACAGAGAGAGACCGAGAGAGAGACAGACAGGGAGAGAAGGAAAGAGACAGAGACTGCGACAGACAGAGAGACAGACAGAGAGAGACCGAGAAAGACAGAGAGAGACAGATAAAGAGACAGAGAGAGACAGAGAGAGACAGAGGGCTCCATCTGAGCTCTATCAACAGAGTGGTCCTCTCCCCTTGAACCAGGAAATGTGAACTACTCGGCCCCACATCAAAACGTGGGCTTCAGGGACTCCGGTTCTGGGAGAAGGCGGTGGAGGGGGAGGTGGGTGTGTGCTGCATGGGCTTTAAAACAATACGTTTCCATAAGCACAAACACTTAATCTCTCCACAACCTGGAGAAAACAGAACACTCCCCAGGAGTAATGGAACAGACAGGGGAGGACTGAATATGCCTGGCTCCTCCCCTCTCTCTCTCTCTCTCTCTTTCTGTCTTTCTTTTTGTAACTCTCCCCACTCTCCCCACTCTCCCCTCTCCCCTCTCACATTCTATCTATCGCCCCATCCCCACCCCACACTCGGATAGGAGATTCACATAATGCAACGACGTCCATGAATCGTGCAGTTTAATGTCTGCTATATTGCATAGCTAGAGAAGTGGCGCTGTGCCTTTGAGGGGAACAGTGCTTGTACGTGTGTCCAGCGGTATCGGACGTTCATGTTATCTTCTGTAATACAAGCTGTGGTTCACGGGAGAGATCACAGAGCCTAGCACACTTTAGATATCTAGCTCTCGTGGAAAAAGGGAGACCTTGGTGACGTGGACATGCACGACTGACCGTAGAACAGGAGGGTTACCAAATTATGTTCTGCGAAGGAAGGTGTTACTCTGGAAACTATTTTATTAATTTTTATTTTACCAGTCAAGGCAATTAAAAAAAAGCCTCTCCCCTGGAACGACAGTCCTGTCAGACGTAAACGTCAGCGTCTTAAAGACGTGATAGGATCTGGTCCAGGTTATGGGGTCCCCTGGCGATCGTAATACAAATATTCTCAGCGCGTGTGTGGTAAGGACTAGCGCGAGACGAGAGGCGGACAAATAGCTGCGGTGTGTGTTGAAGACGGGCAGACGGCGTCTGACACGATGAAACATCGACTGGGCGACAAAGGCCAGAGCCCGGAATGTTCCGCTGGGTGCGTGTTGCGTGTTCACATGTTCTACTGTACGTGAGGGTCAGTCTGGACAGACTGGAAGACAGGAGTGGTCTTGCATTGAAATGGAATACCGTCTGTGTGTATCTATGTGTGTGTGTGTGTGTGTGTGTGTGTGTGTCTGTGTCTGGAGGGTATGAGAAAAGAGGAGAAAAAAAGCGGAGGAAAAGCGAACGTGTGGCTGCTTACAATGGACCATCTGGTTCCTGCTGTAAAGTAGCAGTGCCCTCCTGGTCCCCGCTCAACCCCCCCTCACCCCCCCCCCTCACCCCTGCTCACCCCCGCCTATGATGTCATGTGTCCATCTGAAGGGATCTATAACATAAAAACCTACACCAATTTAATATGGGCCGGCGTTAAAGGAATTTGTCATGGCATATTTGAAAAATAAATCTGCCTAATGGAGGCCTGTTTTCCCTTCTGTTTCATCCCCTTGTTTACTGGCCCGCGGCTGAATCCCAAACGACAGCGTGTTCCCTGTATTCTGCACTTCACCACTACCGAAGGTGAACTAGGCAGGGAACGTGTTGCCAATTGGGACGCCGCCCTTAAGTGTGTAAAACCTCAAGAGCGACTGCCGACGAGTCTCATGTGAACAAAGGGTGAGCGAGGGAGAGAAAGGCAGAACGTGGGAGACACAATGAGAGAGAGAGAGAGAGAGAGAGGGATAGAGAGAGAGAGACAAAGAGAGAGAGAGAGAGGGAGAGAGAGAGAGAGAGACAGAGAGAGAGAGAGACAAAGAGAGAGAGAGGGATAGAGAGAGAGAGAGACAGAGAGAGAGAGAGAGAGACAAAGAGAGAGAGAGGGATAGAGAGATAGAGAGAGAGAGAGAGAGAGTAGCTGACATTAAGACCCCAGCATTTTGGAAATCCAATATATATTGACCTGTGTGCCATCAGGACGCTGCTCTCTGGTGTCAGCAGAATGTACTCCTGTATGGGAAGCCCTCATTACAGGCTTTCTGAGGAGGTGGGGGGAGCGAGAGGGAAGGAGGAGGGAGGAGAGCGGGGCATGGTCTCACCATGGTGAGGGCCGGGGTGGGGGGGTGTAGAACTGGCCCGATCAGCTCGGGTGGCGGCTGGGTAATCAATACCCAGACCGTCTGATGGCCTGCCTTTAAAGCCCTACAGCTGGGTCCACAGCTCTCAGTGCCCCACAACCAATTAGCAGCGCCTGCGTTGACGGGGAACCTCCGACGGCTAACCGCGGTCCGATAAGGCGTTTTTCCCCCCTTGGCATTTGGCCGTCGCCCATCTTTCCTTAGCAGTTCTTCTTTATACTCTGTCTCAATTCATCCGACTATCACCGCGGGGGAAAAACAAATGTGAGTGGTGTTTGCTAATACAGATGTGTTACAGGCGTGTGCTGAGTCATGGGTGTTGGGCAGGAATATCCAGTTAGCCCTTAAAACGGCGTTGGTGATGGCTAGCATTTTTATCAGATGTTATTGGCAAACTGTCAGCGTCGCATCCTCTCACAAAACAAAAAAAACCCCAGTCCAACTGGAATGGAGCTATCATGCACGGGATGGCGTGTGAAAGAGGAAGCATATTATCTCTGGTTCACTTCCTGCTCGTCTGTATCTCGCTGGCTCTCCTCTCTCGATCAGAAATTGAGATCGCGGGCCTAGACTAAGACAGGATAAGCCGAGAGGAAAGAAGGGCAGAGCAGAGGACAGGAGAGTTGGCGAAGATTAGGATGTGTAACTGGAATAACTCACTGCAGCACTTCCCCTTCTACTCCTGTTTTCATGACTCCTCTCCTTCACAAATGTAGGGTTAGGCGAGAGGATGAAAATAAATAAAGCCGAAGCTTCGGGGTTAAGGGTTTTCCTTTGAGTCTCGAGGAGGAAAATGATCTAGGGATCCACTGAATGTAGATAAGACGAGAACATTATAGCGCTGACGAATTCAAGTCCTTCTTTTTTCACCTCAATTACCACAGCCTGTGAAGCTGAGACTGGGCTGGTTAGAGACACAGTGCCCCTTGCATTTATAAGGAGACAATCTACTTTTTTCTCCCGTTTGACCAGAGGGGGAGAAATCATTATGATGTAATTAGTGACGTTGGTTAGGTGTGAAGGAGCAATGGCACAAGCGCAGAGCAAGGCAAGTCCAATTAATTACCCACTCTGGTCGAGCGCTCGCTCGGGCAAGATCTTTTTATCAGTCATTTGTCGGCGGGGAAAGTTGCTAGTCAGAGATGAAAGCCATGTTGGCGCCTGCAGTACAGACACACACTAATGCCCGCTTGAACCCACACACACACACACGTGCACGGACGCACGCACACACACGCGCGCGCACACTCTCCCTCATGAACCCAGAGTCCACGCAGCCGCCAAAATTAAACACGTCTGCTCAGCGATTTTATTTTTCTCTCTCCGACAAACCAAATTCGCTTTCCGGTTTAATTGATAACTGCCCCGTCAAATGATTTTACACATTACAATACTCAGAGGCCCCGTTCCCCACGTTTCCCCGCGCCTCTAATTAGCTATGCTAATATCCTCTTTATTGGTGGCTAATTTTACCCAACACCTTTCCCCCCCGTACCGCTGGTCACCAAAGCCCGGTGGTTTGACGCGTCTGCTGATTATTGAGAAGGATAGCTTTAATCAAACTTAATTGCAGTTAATTTTTCTCCCCTCGCTCCCTACTGCCGGCATCTAATGTGACAGACTCCTTGATACGCCATTAAATTACACTTTAACTGGCTCACTATTTGTTTCTGATCACCTCCAACAACACCAGAGAGTTGGAAACATGGCTGGATGTGAATAAATAAAAAAGCACTGTTCGGTTCGTAATTGCCTGCGCAGCGCACAAAGGCCCAATTTAAACAATATACTCATGTAGAATTTCAACTACACAGCGCTTAATGTCCGGGGATATTACTCTGGAGCGGATACAGGCAGGGCTAACAATTGAGATTATTTTCATCAGATTAGCATCAGGCGTTTGGTTAATCAACTTTATATCAGTAAATATAAATGAGCTAAACACGTATGTGCTCTGCTGAGTGGAGTTTTAATGAGAACAACCTCTTTCTCTCTCCTCTCCTGTGTCCTCTCCCTTTGTCTCTCTCTCTCTCTATCTCGGTCTATTTGCACTGTGTCTGTATTGATGTGGTTCATCTGTTAGCTAGTTGTTAGCCAGTCCTCCAGACTCCCAGATAAAACTGCAGCCCAAACATGCAGACGATTGCCTCTGTTTGACTCGGCTCATGCGTTCTCTTCAGTCCTCTGCTGCTTTTGTGCCCGCAGTTATTGTCTCCTTCGCCCCAACCCCCCGGCCAGAGAGGACGTTTGTTACCAAAGGATCTGGAGCCACAGCGTGGTGATCCAGAGTGGTGATCCAGGGGGGTAGGGGGGCATTTGGAACACGGGCACCGCCGGACAGATAGGGGAGGTGGGGAAGGAGAGGAAAGTGACGGAGGAGGACGAGAGAAGACGAGAGAGAGGAGGAGAGGAGTAAACACAGGACATATTTCAAATTTGATTTCCTCGGCTACCGTGGTGACAGATTATGAGTCCGTAGGGAAATAAAGAGGGTCAAGGAATTTGTGTTAATACTGGTCATTCTGTGTTATGGGCTGTCCAATGGGCGTTGCCCTGCTGCCCTGAGAACATACTGTACACATTTAACCCTAATTCTCTGATGACAGAGAGACGCCCTGCCCCGTGTGGTCTCTAGTCCGATGACAGAGAGACCCGCTGCCCCGTGTGGTCTCCAGTCCGATGAAAGAGAGACGCGCTGCCCCGTGTGGTCTCTAGTCCGATGACAGAGAGACGCGCTGCCCCGTGTGGTCTCTCTAGTCCGATGACAGGGGGATCTGCATCCTGTCTCCATCAACCGTTAGAACCGGGACTGTATTGAGTCGGTCCTCTGACCGGCGAGAGACCTCATCCTCTTCTTCTTCCTCTAGTTCTCTGTGGTCTTTTTCGCTGTTTGTCTCTGCGTGATCAAGTGGGGACACTCGCAGTGTCTGACCGGCTCAGGGAGAACCGGTACAAATAACCGATAGAGGTGTCGTTCCACATTGTGATTCATCCTCTGGACCCCGTTCCCCCTTCGGAGACCCACGGAGTGGACGGCCGGAGAGGGTCGGGGAGAAAGAGACTCCTTCAGCGTGCATGGAGGCCGTCGTATTTGCTGAGTGAAATACATGTGTTAACTCAACAGAAACACAATCAGCGATGTATGACAGCGAAACGAGAGGAGGGAAATGGAACATTATGCAGCCAACCTTCTGCGGGATTGGGACCGCGCAGAGTAAATATTTGTATACGGACGCATACATATTCGGGGGAAAAACGCGGTGAAAATGAATCCCCCGGCAGCACGGCCCACCATCCGCCTAACGGAGTAACGGTGAGGCAGGTTCTCTGGCCGTGTGTACATATAGAACCGGGGACGCCAGCGCGGAGACTAGCGCTGTTAAATATTGAACTTGAAAGACACAGTAAGCCTCCACCTTTCAACTACGTCTCCACGCTAATCCCCAGTATCGGCCTGCATCTCCCAGGAAATTGCCGGGGTCCATTTAAAACAGTCACACAGCCAGGTTCTCCCACAGCAGATAGGTAGGGAGGAGGTGACAGAGGTATCCCCGTGTGTAAACCTGACACCAGCCCCTTTGGGCTCGTCCGGGGAGATCAGCTCAGCGTATATATATATATATTTGCCAGGTGTGGCGGTGGAGGCACCTTTCTAGCTCCTTCATCCGTCTGTTCTCTTCTCTTCCTCCTGGATCTATGAGACATGACATTTGTTCACCAGATTAGACAGGTTGTAATTTGGTCCATAATTGCCCCATGAGGACGTCCCTGAAAGGGGGGAACTTAATTGCCTGACAGCGCCACAACTTACCTCTCACCTCCTTAAACCTCCTCTCCTCACCCCTCACCTTATTCCTCCTCTCCTCACACCCCTCACCTCCTTTTCCCCTCCCTCCGTTTCTCCCTCTTCCTTTCTCCCTCCCCTCCTCTCTTGGTATCTGTTCTTTGGTTGACCATGTCAGGGTTTTAATGGTGTGGCTGTGTGTTAAGGTGTGTTTCTGCTTGATGAGTTGGTGAGGTGGTCGATGGGGGTTAAAAGTCCTTGTGATTTTAAATCAGGCGTGGTACGGTCACCGTGGTGAGACAGGACCTCACATCAGCACCTTTTGTGCTTCCAGTAGGACAGGAGCTAACACAGGAGGAGAGAAGATAACACCATTTATATGAATATATTCTGTGAAGAGGCTCTCCTGTTGATACGCTTTAGAATCAGAATGTGTTCGGAAGAGTTTAACTAGTTGTTTGGTGAAATGGCAGAGATGTGTACATTTCCGTTCCTTGTTGGACGTTATTTACTTTTGTGTGTATTTGTTTGTGAGCATGTTTTACTTGCCTTATGGTTAGGATTACATGCATATATGTGAGCTGCCGTTAATAGTACGTACTCAAGTGTTTTTCTGTTGTGATGATTCCCACTGCATCTGAATTGTTTAGCTGTTTTATAAAAGATATTGGTAGTCTAATACGAGGTCTCTTTTTGCTCTTTTCCAGATTTTTCTTGAAATTCTTCCTCAAGTGCAATCAGAACTGCTTGAAGAATGCAGGAAACCCACGAGACATGCGCAGATTCCAGGTAACTCACAAGAAAACACATTCAGACAATCCCCCTCTCTCCGTCTCCATTCCTCCTCCTCTCACTCTCTCTCTGCTGATGGTGGCTAGCTGATGGTGGCTAGCTGATGGTGGCTAGCTGATAGTGGCTACCTGATGGTGGCTAGCTGATAGTCGCTAGCTGATGGTGGCTAGCTGATAGTCGCTAGCTGGAAGCAGCTAGCTGGTGACCTTATTGCTCCATTTAGGAGCTCACGAGGTGGCTTGGTTGGTCAGGGGTCGGGGGTCCGGCGCAGGGGGTCGGGGTGGAAAGGCATCGCAACATGGATAAATGTCAGTTTACCGACCTGCGTTCTATAAATGAATAACTTCAACACTTCTCTTTCTTTCACTGTCTAACTCTCACTTCTTTATCCACATCTCTCTCTCGCTCTCTCTCTCAGATATAGTTGTCATGCAGTCATATTTCAAACCAGAAGTGGCCAGTGTTAATACACCCCATGGAGAACGTACAACCCGCAGTGGAACAGTGCTTGGACAGGTCACTTGACAACAGCTCCAGTACTCGCTCAGGACACACGGCCTGTAGTTGTAGTTACCTATATATCTATATATAAATAGAGAGAGATGTATCTGAGAGCTAGCGGAGCTCCTTGAAAATAACAGCGAGCCGGACGGTTCATTTTTCATAGTTTGTCCGGTGCCAGTGGCACTGTTGATATTGATCCATGTTCCTGAGGACGAAGGTCAAGCCCTGAGTGAGTGGTCGTGTCCTCTTTGTCTCCGTGGCGACTAAAGGAAGCATCCGTCACTGAGGCCTTGCCACTTGACAGTAGAACCGCCAGACGCTAGGAGGGAGGGATGGAGAGCTGGAGAGATGTAGGGATGGAGGAAGGGAGGGATGAGAGGTGGAGGGGTGGAGAGGACCGGCTCAAGGGTCTCACTCTAACTTATCTCCGCGCCTCCCTCAGGGTTTAAGTGGACTTAACAGCATGTCAGTCCCTGCAGGCGGATGGGGCTACCTCAGCACCTTGAAGAGGTGTGTGTGTGTGCGCGCTCGTGCGTGCGTGCGTGTGCATGTGTGATCCAGAGGTAAAGACAGATCGAGGGTGAGGGAGAAAAAGAAATGTTCATCCATTTAAACCAGGGAAGGTGCTTCTCTCTCACTCTGTCTCCATTTCAGTGTCTCTGACTATGTGTCTCTCTTTCTCTCTGTCTGTCTGTCTGCCCGTCTGTCTGTCTGTCTGTCTGTCTGTCTGTCTGCTCTATTTGTGTCTTTAAATGTGTGTTGTAAATGCTGCAGCTGGTGATCCTAAACCTGATTCTGATTGATTTCAGGTGCGTCCAGTGCATTTCTATAAGCAATCGGAAATCGAAGCAATCAAAGCAGCCTATCAATAAAAAGCACAGACAAATCCAAAATAGTGTCTTCCCTCCTGTGGAGGTTGTGGTAGAAGAGAGCTCTCCTGGCTCAGATCCCCAGTTCCTCACTGCTGGTTTAAATGCCATTTCCAGAATACATTTCACAGATGCTCCAACCACAGTGTTCTTTTGGCAAGGTCGAGCTTTCTGCATGCCCCCCTCTTCACTGCCACACCGGTGTCCTGAATGACAACATACCCCCAGTGAAGTGCACTAGAGGCCCTGGACAAAGCAAGTGCATAGGGGGCAGTTTGGGAAGTGAGCCACCACGGCCCAGCTGGAAGCCAAGGCAAGGTCTATCCATCATCTCTGCCTCGGCCTGGCTCTGAACCTGGACACAAGAATGGGGCCCTTTCACTGTTAAAAAAACAGTCAGTGAGAGAGGGAGGGAGAGTGTGAGAGAGAGAGAGAGAGAGAGAGAGAGAGAGAGAGAGGGAGTGTGAGAGAGAGAGGGAAAGAGAGAGGGAGAGAGGGAGTGTGAGAGAGAGAGGGAGAGAGAGAGAGAGAGAGAGAGAGAGAGAGAGAGGGAGAGAGGGAGTGTGAGAGAGAGAGGGAAAGAGGGAGAGAGAGAGGTGGATTCCATTGACATACCATGGTCAATCACCATCAGAATAAACCTGAGAGAGAGGTAGGGTTTGAGCGGAGGGAGAAAGAGGGAGAGAAAGTGATAAAAACTAAAAACTAAAAGCTAAAAACTTCACATGTTTAAACCTTCATTATCAGAATGCATCTGTATAATTAGGCTTGTTTACTGGGTGAAGCAGAATGAGGATGTCTGTGTTTTTTCCATTTGTCAGGTTTTCAGGGCGATCCTGTCAGAAACAGATGCCCTAATACGTATGTCCCCTCGGACAACGGGCAGGCTTCCTAAATAGCACCTTCTCCCCAATACAGGGCCCCCGGTAAACCCAAGCAAGTTTATTTATATAGCACAATTCAATGTGCTTTACAGAGGAAAATAATAATAAAAAAATTCAATACATGCATTTTCTATTCATAACAACCTGTAAAGCTGAAGTGACGGGATATGCAACCTAGGGCTAGTCAGGCAACACGCCGGCTAGCAGAGGCTGCCAGACTAACGAGATGAAACAGCTGATCAATGTGTCAATAGATCAATGTGGATGGTGCCGATTAGAGTGAAGTGGGCTGGAGGCAGGAAGGCGACGAAGACGGAATGTTAATGGCTGACAGACAACCAGGCAGAGCCTCGCTTCTTAAGTGGCAGATGAATTGTAGCTAAAGCTCAGTAGCCGCCGTAACCGTGGCAGCCGGTCTGAGGGGGAAAAAAGGGAGGGAAAAAACACACCAAACGCCGCTCTCATTTATTCAAAATGGATATTGTAGGATGAGTGTCAGCTACTGCTTATACCCACTCGAAATGACAAAAGCCTCCTTTATCGGCGCGTTCACACATGTAAGTGCAATGTCTTATTTTGACAAAACAGCCCCACCATCATTGTGGAGGTTAATGAAGTGTGTGACGCAAAAAACGCTGTGCTCTTCCCTTGTCTTCATTTAAAGGGGAGAGGTCTGTGCTTACACATGAAGAACAAATGGTGTGACAGATAAACAAGTTTAAAACAAAAGCGAGCTGGAACGTTGAAAATGTGTGTTTGTTTACAGAGGGTTCATAATGTTAACATGTACGATTTTATTCATTTTGATCTTTGCCTCTTATTGTTTTGATCTGTGACTACATATCGTTGTGTGGAAAAATAACATTTAACCCAGTAGAGTCAATCATTTTTCTCAGTGATCTAGCTGTCATGAAAGTTATTCTAAAACAACGTTCCCACAGAACATTAGCTATGGAAGTGGGCTAAAGGAGATATGATTTGTTTTCTTGGTACGAAGGTGTGGGACAGAACCTCTCTTATTTTATTCTGTTCTTACCAGTCAAACAATATGCAAATAATGAAATGCAAAGTATTTTTAAACTAAACATTTAAACCACATTTCAAGTTTCTAGTGAACGTTCTCCAGTTCTTCAATTAGAAAGACAGTTTTAATGTCTGGCTCCCCCGTTCTCTACTGTGTCCTGGACGTCTAGTGGACGTTCTCCAGTTCTTCAGTTAGACAGACTGTTTTAATGACTGGCTCCCCCTTTCACTCCTGTGGCAGGTTGTCGTATCTACAACGGTCAACGTGGACGGCCATGTTCTGGCGGTCTCTGACAACATGTTTGTCCACAACAACTCCAAGCACGGCAGAAGGGCTCGACGTCTAGACCCTTCTGAAGGTACGACCACTCCTTATCTGGACCATGGTAGGCACATTCTACATGACTTTTATTTTGAAAGACCTGTGTCTCTTTAGTCTCATGCTTCAGCTCCAGACACCTTTACTTCATTTTCTTCTTTAGACTCCAGTTTTGAGAAACTCTAGTTCCGCTCTTTAGCTCCTTGCCATTTTTCTGCCTTTCCTCCTGCCTCCTTCCTTTTCCTGTTTGTTTAACGAGGGCTCCTCTCGTTTCTTCTGAGCATGCAAAAATAGGAAAATTACACACTCTCTTTTTAAAACCTTTATTTTTCAAATACCTTTATTGTCTACCCACTTAGATTTTTTACTTAAAATTCTCCAGGTAGTTTAGTCCATTCAGATATTTTTCCTCTTCTAGACTTTAGTCTTCTGTACCCTGCTCTGCTAGATGCTATGATGAAAAGCCTTCCTGGCATCGCCACATCTTTGCTCTGAAACTTTCCTTTGTCATTATCGATTTCCTCGGCTTACGTAATACAGATATGTGTATTATTGTTTGCGTCATTAATATGCAAACTGTTCACTGTCACCAATATACGGTGAACTTTGTTTAGGTTCTGTTGACGTGGCTGATGCTTACAAGGCTTCTAAAATAAACCCATGGTCTGAAATTATTTGTGGCTAGATCAAGTTGCGGTTAGTGGGTTCTGTAGCTAGAACCTCATGAAGGCGGCTAGTGTAATGCTCAGCTGACTCCAGATTGAATCATTGCTCTGCAGGAAAAGGGAAAAAAATAGAAAAAATGGACCAGGGAATTCTGGGAAATATAAATGCACAAAGCACCATGTGCCACCTTCTAACCCTTCCTCGTTGGATTCTGTTCCGTTCAAACACTCTGGAAAATATGACTTTGCGAGAGTCTATTAGCTAGTTCCTCTTGGCAAGTACAAGGCCTTGTATGTATAATGTCTTGTTACCAAAAACTTGAAAGACATAACATTTGTTTTTCTGTGTCTTAATTAGGTATTAATTAGCACTTTACTAATGTAAAAAAAATGTGTTTTAGTAATGCCACAGGAAACAGAAAGAAAGGCACCAAATCAATTAAATGCACTAAATCAATCCCCAAACCTCTGCTGGGAAAGGAAAGGCAAATATTTTTTCTTTATTCAGAGGGTTCTTTACTAATGACAAAACGGGCCGAAAGAGAGAAATATATTAATTGGCGGTTAGCCCTGAGCAGTGAAGTCGTTACGCCTCATGGCGTGTTGTTTGTCTCTCACTGTGCTCCGTATCCATGGGATGGAAGGTGTGTTTTGCTTAGCAACCGGCTTTAATTAGGAGAGCAATTAAAGAGGTTGAGCCCTCTACCTCTTCCTTACCCAATCACCCTCCAACCCCCCCGACCCCCCCGTCGCCATCCTCCCCTGTCTGAGGGGCTCCCAGGGGACCGGGAAGCTTGCGTCTCCACAGCCTGCTCACCCAACCCCTTGACAAACACACCCACCCCCCAATCTAATCCCGCCCCAACCAGCCACCCAGCCAACCAGCCACCCAGCCTCCCTCACAACCACCACTGGGGCCATTTGTCTTCACAGCCCAATTTGCTGCAGACCCCTCTTCTAAATCCATATTTGTTGAGGTGGCGGTATGATGGTCAGTCTCCTAATCTGCCGGGTATCTCCTCCATCTTACCTTTATTAAGTGAAGAAGAAAAACATCTATAAAAAACATTGTCTGTGTGTGGACCGTGTTGAAGGATGTGTTTGTGTTTGTTCTGGGTTTGAGTTCAGAGGTCAGCCTTAGCCCGGATACACCAGTAAGATTTACTGAAGAGAAGTATTCTATTGAAGACATTGAAAGAAGAAGTGTTACACTGCTGTTGTTTATGTCTTTCAGTTTAAAATTAGGTTTTCTTTTTATTGTGCATTTTTTTAAAAGGAAACACTTTTAAAACTCCCACTCACTTTTATATGGCTGAGTCAAATCTTATCCTCCTGCAGATTATTCATACCCAGAGAGAGAGAGAGAAAGAGAGAGAGAGAGAGAGAGAGAGAGAAGAGAGAGAGAGAAATGTAGATAAAGAGAGAGAGAGAAAAGGGGAGAGAACGGGAGAGAAAGGGAGATAAAAAAGAATGAGCTAGAAAGAAAGAGGAGAGTGACAGAAAGGGAAAATAGAGAAAGAAAAGCTTTGTTGCATTTTTTTTTATTTAGCAGGAGTTTATTGTTGTCACAGTAGAAGTCACCATGTAGACACTAGTAACCCATGAAGTTGAATCTTCCAGCCAGATATCCAGAGACTAGTACGTTGCTTTAGACTGGCTCCTGATTAGTAATTATAACTGCATATAAACTAATACTGCTATCACTGCTAGTACTACTAATGGTGCTACCTCTGAAAAAGATTCTTATTGTTTTTGTCTGAAATACAGTCAGTACTACTTCTGCTAATAATTGAAATACTACTAATGATTATAATACTACACATTAATGAGTGTTACAGTCAGTACTACTTCTGCTAATAATTAAAATACTACTAATGATTATAATACTACACATTAATGAGTGTTCCAGTCAGTACTACTTCTACTAATGATTATAATACTACACATTAATGAGTGTTACAGTCAGTACTACTTTTACTAATGATTATAATACTACTACTTCTACTAATGATTATAATACTACACATTAATGAGTGTTACAGTCAGTACTACTTTTACTAATGATTATAATACTACACATTAATGAGTGTTACAGTCAGTACTACTTCTACTAATGATTATAATACTACACATTAATGAGTGTTACAGTCAGTACTACTTCTACTAATGATTATAATACTACACATTAATGAGTGTTACAGTCAGTACTACTTCTACTAATGATTATAATACTACACATTAATGAGTGTTACAGTCAGTACTACTTCTACTAATGATTATAATACTACACATTAATGAGTGTTACAGTCAGTACTACTTCTACTAATGATTATAATACATCTACTAATGATTATAATACTACACATTAATGAGTGTTACAGTCAGTACTACTTCTACTAATGATTATAATACTACACATTAATGAGTGTTACAGTCAGTACTACATCTGCTAATAATTATAAAACTACTTATGATTATAATACTACTACACACACTTACCCCAAAACAAACACACAGCAAAAAACACACTCTGCCACAAAACACACACTCTACCTCATCTCCCAGTTCATAAATGACCCCGCACATGTCAGCAGTGTGCGCAGATGTGAGCGTGTATGTGTGTGTGTGTGTGTGTGTAAGAACATGTTGTTTGCGTGTGTGTTTATGAACGTGTTGGGTGTGTGTGTGTAAGAGCGTGTGGCGCGTGTGTGCGTGCGTGCGTGCATGCACGTATTATCGTGTCATGCACACAGCTCTCGTCAGCTCTCCTCAAGGTCCACAGCTTGGATCTGATTTGCATGCCAAGTGACTGGAACGCTGTTAGGTTGATGCAATAAAGACAAGCGGATCCAGGCTGCCAGGCTTTAGCCCGTTAAGGAGCAGATGGACCTGGGAGAGGTAAAAGGTATAATCCCATCAGCACCAGTATCAACCCACCATCTGGACAGCAGCAGCACAATTACAAGGCATTTTAGCAGGCAGAACAAAGGATGCCCTCAGTGTGTACGGCAGACATGACGAGACCTGTTTGAGTGTCTCCATGCCGGAGCGATGAAGAGGAAGGTGACTAAGGATCCAAGGTCCTAAATGGCACCCCATGCCCCCCCGCTGATTAGATATAGTGCACTAGGTAGGGGACGCGGTGGTTGTTTGGGCCGCACGTTAGCACGATGCCATGTCGCATATGATTGTGTAGCCTTTGGAGAGCAGCTATTTATGGGCCAGTGCCAGCTTTGTTGTGAGAAGTGGTCAGTACTATGTTCCTGTGCTAATCACGAACCTAGCGTACGTAACGCTATTTGTGTGTCAGAAATGTACATTTATACTAAATAATAGATTACAGTGTTTAAAATAGAATCACATTCCTGTGGATGGCTAGCTGTTATCAGTGCAATGCCCGTTATTAAAACATTGATCATCATCAGCTAGTTATTTTCCTTTTTCATAATGATTTGGTTTTAGGTAACTATATTTAATTGTTCTCTCAACACCCCCGTACATAGAGAGGGGGTACATAGAGAGAGGGTACATAGAGAGGGAGTACATAGAGAGGGAGTACATAGAGAGGGGGTACATAGAGAGGGGGTACATAGAGAGGGAGTACATAGAGAGGGGGTACATAGAGAGGGAGTACATAGAGAGGGGTACATAGAGGGGGTACATAGAGAGGGGGTACATAGAGAGGGGGTACATAGAGAGGGGGTACATAGAGAGGGAGTACATAGAGAGGGGGTACATAGAGAGGGAGTACATAGAGAGGGGGTACATAGAGGGGGTACATAGAGAGGGGGTACATAGAGAGGGGGTACATAGAGAGGGGGTACATAGAGAGGGAGTACATAGAGGGGGTACATAGAGAGGGGGTACATAGAGAGAGGGTACATAGAGGGGGTACATAGAGAGGGGGTACATAGAGAGGGGGTACATAGAGAGAGGGTACATAGAGAGGGGGTACATAGAGAGGGGGTACATAGAGAGAGGGTACATAGAGAGGGAGTACATAGAGAGGGGGTACATAGAGAGGGGGTACATAGAGAGAGAGTACATAGAGAGGGAGTACATAGAGAGGGAGTACATAGAGATGGAGTACATAGAGAGGGGGTACATAGAGAGGGGGTACATAGCGAGGGGGTACATAGAGGGCCCAGACACGTCCCACCCCCCATCTTTCTCGTCTCCACGCTCCGACGGGGGAAGCATTGCGAATTCCGAGGCGGTGTGTGTGGCTGTCTGAGATCCCAGCTGCCAGTGGGCTTCTCCCGTTCCTCTCACTTCCCCACCCCCTCACACACACACACACACACACACACACACACACACACACACACACACACACACACACACACACACACACACACACACACACACACACACACACTCATGCCCCTTTGCAGCCAGCCACTCCGTAACCCCCAGTAGACTCCCCCCTGCCCCCCACGCTCTACCCTCTTACCTACGCAGGGCAAATGTGTTTACTGTAATGTTTGGTGAATTATTTGCCATAATTGTCTGTACTGATGAAGGTCAGTCCCTTTTGAGGAGACCCGGCTCGTCTTTAGAGAGTTCATCCTTTTTCAAACCCTCCCGTCTGCAATTAAGAAAAGCAAATGTCACCCGCGAGCCTCGGAAATGAGAATCTGTAGGAACTTTTTAGCACGGTGTCAACAGCCCTAGTTAAGGGCAGGCTGCGTCCCCGTCCCCACACACACACACACACACACACACACACACACAGTGTCGCGCCACAGAGAGATGTGTGCTCGTGAGCCCTCTGCTGCGCCGGGACATGTGAGGGGAGTTAGCAAACACCACCTGGCCTGGTCCAACATCAGAGCAAACAGAGACCCGGGCCCCTATGTCTGGAGCGCTCCGCACAACACATATCTAATGGTGATTAACTCACTAGACTCCTCTCATACACCTCTCACACATCTCTTACAGTACCCCACCTCAGACCTCCTCTCCCAGACACAGCCACTGCTAACGTTTGGGCTAGTCGTGCCTGAGACACCCAGCCAATCTCACACAGTTTACGGCCATGCTGACAAAAAATGCGTTGAATGCTTTTATTAACTGTTGCTATATATGCGTGCATGGATTTGCATTAATTAAATACTCAACAGTAACATTTGAGCTATTTCTAGAGCTAGATACCTCAACTGAGGCTGAGAGAATAGGCTGAAATGATTGGGGACCATAGATATGGTGTTTTGGCTGGTATTGTACAGTCCACTACGAAACACGTTTTAAATAAAGTATATGTTGAATTATTATAGCATACATTGCAATTATAACTACCGAATACACATTCAGTACAGTTTGAAGGTCTGAATTATGAAGCCTGAGAAACAACAACCCAATTACACTAAAAGGTTCTGCGGATTGCAAAACATCCTCGTGTGAATTATTTACAAGGCTTTGTGGCTTTACAGTTAAAAGCACCGTTCCACCGCGCCTTCCCTTCAATCCATCCATCATCAGTTAACAGCAATAAGTGTGATGAACAGAAAAAAATGGAGAGCGGATAGAGACGCCTGATAGGTCGAGCTCCCCCCCATGTCGTCACGGAGTCAGGAAGTAGATCAGGATCATTTAAAAAATATTTGGATTATTACAACTGAATTTGCTTATAACTGCCTTTGATAGGCAGAATGCCTTTTTTATTTGAATAAGACTCTGTGAATCCGTATTACCAAAAAATAAATTATTTACATTTTTAAGACACATTTGAACCGGCTGGATTGAAGTTGTTTTTAACTACCGGCAACATTCCTGGATAAAAGTACTCGAACCAATTAGCGGCTCTACAAGAAATGAGCAGCTCTCCTCCGTCTTTCTGGACAACTTCTGATTGGCTCCGCTTTCGATCTGTGGTGCTATGCAGACAAACGGCCACGCCACATGCGTATCCCAGCTCCATCATTTGCAATGAGCAATATTCACGCTGACACACTATTTGCGACCTCAAGCCGTTTCTCTCCGGCTTTCCTCGCTTGAACAAACCAACAGTCAGTTGGCCTTTGCCTTGAGTAACAGTTCCTGTTTCTTTTTCCTTTATCCACGAGTACAGTTTGCACGAGTTGTATGAACTGGCT
>CM055730.1:4643800-4833800 GCA_029465975.1 Dallia pectoralis
GGGTCAAGTTGCGCTCGAATGCTACGTCTCATCGTGGCGGCGGTAGAGGGAAAAAAAGGAAACGGCGAAGATGTAGAGCGGCGACTCCGAGCGAGGTTACGTAAATAAGGTCTGAAACGCTTTACAGGGCTAATAGTCGTCTACGGGTATTTATCTGATGACTTTCATTAGCCAAGGCTCGCTATCATTCTCTGAGAGCCTGGCACATTTGCAACAACGGCTGTGAAACACCTGGAACGTTCCAAAACATTTCCAGGTGTTCCAGAAACAGTGGGTGAAAGATTCTGGATTTCCAGAATCCTCTGGGATCTGGAGAAAACCGGTAAAGTTGCTAAAAATGCTCAACCCTTTTTAAGAAAGACTGGACCAGTTCTGACAAACCCGTCTCTTATATATACATTGTATGCACACTATTACCTGTCTCTTATATATACATTGTATGCACACTATTACCTGTCTCTTATATATACATTGTATGCACACTATTACCTGTCTCTTATATAGACATTGTATGCACACTATTACGTGTATATAATAGACCGTAGAATAGAGAAGAGAGATGCTCTTTATCAGTCAAACAGCTGCCTTCTACATTTTATCTTTGAATCTTTGGAAGGTCCTCATCTTGCTGTGTGGTTGTTGTTTTTGTTGTTGTGCTGTAACCTTGTTTGTTCTTTGCTCCGCCACATCTTTTGTTACCCACAAGGCCATTTGTGGCGGCCGGTTCTGAGGACTCTATTGGTTATCCATTGATCAGGCCTGGAGGCCGGAACGGTCTGTCAGAAGGATCCTGGAGAAATCAAAGAGCTTCCTTCTATGTTGGTCCACCTGCCAATAGCACTCATTCTAATAAGTATTCCAGTGCTGATCGGGGCTCTTTTAACAGGCTCACACAGATGTTATGTTTAAGCCTCCACTATTGGATTTGACAGGGGAACTCACTGCTCACGCCCGTTTGGTCCTATCGGCTTGTTAGTTACTCGCTCTGGTGGTTTCGGCTAAAAGACTAAAAACGTTCTTTGACACAGAAGAAAGACATGTGTCTTCTCTATTACCTCACATTTGTGGACTGACAGTGATATGCACAGATATAAATAAGGAGAGAAAGAGAAGAGGGACAGGCAGACAGAGAGAGATTAAGGGCTTAGGGTTAGGGTTAGGGGATGAGGTTAGGGGATGAGGTTAGGGGATGATGTCTACGGGTTAAGGTTAGAGGATGAGGTCTACGGGTTAAGGTTAGGGGATGAGGTCTACGGGTTAAGTTTAAAGGATGAGGTCTACGGGTTAAGGTTAGAGGATGAGGTCTACGGGTTAAGGTTAGGGGATGAGGTCTACGGGTTAAGTTTAAAGGATGAGGTCTACGGGTTAAGGTTAGGGGATGAGGTCTACGGGTTAAGGGATGAGGTCTACAGGTTATGGTTAGAGGATGAGGTCTACGGGTTAAGGTTAGGGGATGAGGTCTACAGGTTATGGTTAGGGGATGAGGTCTACGGGTTAAGGTTAGGGGATGAGGTCTACAGGTTATGGTTAGGGGATGAGGTCTACAGGTTAAGGTTAGGGGATGAGGTCTACAGGTTAAGGTTAGGGGATGAGGTCTACAGGTTAAGGTTAGAGGATGATGTCTACGGGTTAAGGTTAGGGGATGATGTCTACGAGTTATGGTTAGGGGATGAGGTCTACGGGTTATGGAAGAGAGTGGGATGAGATGTCCGGCTGAGTTTAAGACTTAAACAGGTCCCCTATATTGTCACAGGTTGATAAATGCATAGAGACATGAAAGCAGAAATCAGGCACATATAGAGGCAGAAATCAGGCACATATAGAAGCAGAGAGGCATAAATCAGACACATATAGAGGCAGAGAGGCAGAAATCAGGCACATATAGAGGCAGAGTGGCAGAAATCAGGCACATATAGAGGCAGAGAGGCAGAACACAGGCACATATAGAGGCAGAGAGGCAGAAATCAGACACATATAGAGGCAGAAGCAGAAAACAGGCACATATAGAGGCAGAGAGGCAGAACACAGGCACATATAGAGGCAGAGAGGCAGAAATCAGACACATATAGAGGCAGAAGCAGAAAACAGGCACATATAGAGGCAGAGAGGCAGAACACAGGCACATATAGAGCCAGAGAGGCAGAAATCAGACACATATAGAGGCAGAAGCAGAAAACAGGCACATATAGAGGCAGAGAGGCAGGAAGGGGGAGGTCTGGGGGTGGCCTCGGGGTGAAGGGAACAGCCAACCAGACCATCATATACTGCCAGGACTATTTGTCCTAATCAGTGACACCCATTTACCAGAATTGCTTCAAATGAACTATACCTCATAGAGAAATGCTACATTTTACAGGCCACCGGTAAACCTTTGCCTCCTACGCTCCAATGGGGATGCTGAGACATACATGGAATGATAACAGACGATGTGCGAGGGAACCCTGTCACACATCTATCAGGGAACAGGAACATTATTTGCTAATTTCCCAGCCTGGCTGCTGACAGAGTGCTCGCTCTTGTGGATCCGTGGTGGATTCAGTGACCCTGTCTGTGATTAGTACAAACTGTTTCTCTACTTCAACTTCTACAAATAATTTTAATTTATAGATTTTTTGAACGGGGGGAGGGCAGCTTCTGTCTGATGAGTTTTTTTTTTATCAGCGTATGACATCTTTCTCCATCTCTCTCTCCACCCCTCTCTCCCTCTCTCCCTCTTTCTCTACCGCTCTCTCTCCCTTACCCCCCCTCTCTCTTCACCCTCCCCCCTCTCTACCTTTCTCAACCTCTTTCCATCTCTCTCTCCATCCCTCTCTCCATCTCTCTCTTTTCATTTCTCTCTCCATCTCTCTCTCCATCCATCTATCCATCCCTCTGTCCGTTTCTCCGTTCCCTCATTTCCGCTGCCAAACATTTTGACCAAACCTGGGCTTCGCCTGTGTCTCTCTGTGGATTTCTCTGGATCGGCCAGAGGAGGGCTGATAAATCACAAAGTTTTCTTGTCAAGGTGAATCTATCGACTTCACTGCACCAACACTGACGAAATGTAGAGGAGAGGAGACAGCCATTCATCATCTAAAAAAGGACAAAGGGGTCATCTCTGCGCTTCACTCAATAAGCTGAGCGCGAGTTGGAGAGATGACGTTGAAGGTTTTCGGATCTTTTCTGGGAATAAGGACTCAGTAGGTGAGACCACAACCCAAACTGGCTGGATCTGGCACCTCTGTGTTTCAGACTAGGATATTGGTACTGGGCTGCAATGATCTTCTGGCCTGAACCACAGAGGCACCAGATCCAAACATTGTAGGCATTTGTGGACAACATGGGTTGTAATGTAGGTCCAATATTCACTATGGGATTTGCCCTGATAGCGCACAGAACCGTATTTGCTCTTAGTCACACTTGCTCTCTAAAACTCTTTTATTGATATGGTATTTTAAAGTGCTACCTACAGATGCCAACACACAGACAACACCAACCAAAAAAATAAAAAATCAACAACAGCACTAACAAACACTAACGAGGACCAAACAACTGCTTGTTAAATGCTCAGATGCTGTATCGGTATGATCTCTGCAGTGCACAACCACTTCCCTCAGGCCTGTTTCTCCACCTCAGTGTTCAGAGTTTTCCGTCTGATGTGGGTCTAGTCAATCTGATAGTGATACAGCCACGCCCTACTACTTCCCCTTACTAAGGGCTAGACTTCCAGTCAAACAGCAATTAGCTACCCAGCCTGGCCCAGCTCTGAAATACACCACTGTGTAAACAGATACAAAATCCAAAAGCTGTTTGCTACTGGGCTTATTTATCGCTTCCCTGAACCTCAGCCAGTGTGGCAGACTATAGTATGAACCTCTTTCTATGAGAAAAACAGATCTAAACCTCTCCCTGTAAAACAAACAGATCTAAACCTCTGTGTGTAAAACAAACAGATCTAAACCTCTGTGTGTAAAACAAACAGATCTAAACCTCTCTCTGTAAAACAAACAGATCTAAACCTCTGTGTGTAAAACAAACAGATCTAAACCTCTCCCTGTAAAACAAACAGATCTAAACCTCTGTGTGTAAAACAAACAGATCTAAACCTCTCCTTGTAAAAAAAACAGATCTAAACCTCTGTGTGTAAAACAAACAGATCTAAACCTCTCCCTGTAAAACAAACAGTTCTAAACCTCTGTGTGTAAAACAAACAGATCTAAACCTCTCCCTGTAAAACAAACAGATCTAAACCTCTGTGTGTAAAACAAACAGATCTAAACCTCTGTGTGTAAAACAAACAGATCTAAACCTCTCCCTGTAAAACAAACAGATCTAAACCTCTGTGTGTAAAACAAACAGTTCTAAACCTCTCCCTGTAAAACAAACAGATCTAAACCTCTCCCTGTAAAACAAACAGATCTAAACCTCTGTGTGTAAAACAAACAGATCTAAACCTCTCCCTGTAAAACAAACAGATCTAAACCTCTGTGTGTAAAACAAACAGATCTAAACCTCTCCCTGTAAAACAAACAGATCTAAACCTCTCCCTGTAAAACAAACAGATCTAAACCTCTCCCTGTAAAACAAACAGATCTAAACCTCTGTGTGTAAAACAAACAGATCTAAACCTCTCCCTGTAAAACAAACAGATCTAAACCTTTCCCTGTAAAGCAAACAGATCTAAACCTCTGTTTGGTCATTACCGGCAGAACGGGCCCTAGATCAAATGTCTTGGTTTGGGTTTAGTGTACTTCCTCTGCTCTATACCTTCAGCTACTGACTGCATCATCCGACAGCTTCCTTTGAATTTCATTTCAAGAACAGAATGACTATCTAGATTGTCTGCACATCTTCTGCTATTTTTGAACAACTTTCAAAACGTTGCTTTAAATAGACTGTCCTTCCTCACCCCAGAGGCATCAGTACTGGTCAAAGACACGCTGATAAGATAGTGTCCAGGCCTGCCAGTCCACTTCTGTCCTCAGCCTCTCCTGTCCTCTGTCTCTCCTGTCCTCAGCCTCTCCTACCCTCAGTCTCTCCTACCCTCAGTCTCTCCTACCCTCAGTCTCCCCTGTCCTCAGCCTCTCCTGTCCTCAGCCTCTCCTGTCCTCACCCTCTCCTGTTCTCAGCCTCTCCTGTCCTCACCCTCTCCTGTTCTCAGCCTCTCCTGTCCTCAGCCTCCCCTGTCCTCAGACTCTCCTGTCCTCAGTCTCTATTGTCCTCAGCCTCTCCTGTCCTCACCCTCTCCTGTCCTCAGCTTCTCTTGTCCTCAGCCTCTCTGGTCCTCATCCTTTCCTGTTCTCATCCTCTCCTTCAGAGGACGCTGGGGGGACATGGCCAGCGCCAGCCTCGGTGATTGGAATCTATTGTCAAGTATATTGAGAAATGAATGAAAAAATCTGCCAGATATTGAGTGCAGGAGGAAAACACAACTCATCCTGAATAAGGAGGACTACGCGGCAATAATTTAGCTGGCATCGATTTACTTCTTTAGCCGCCCTGTCCATGTATTGATCTTCATTTTACAATATTAATTTGCACCTGCGATCGGCTGCGAGAGAGAGAACCAATTTGATTTAAATTTCTGTTGGCTGGCTGTTATGCTGGGAGTGTACAACTGGTATCGTTACGGCAACGTCAGTACCAATGGGATTGGTGGAGGTTAGGAGGTTGGGGTCAATTTTATTCGGCCTTGTTATAGGATGAGAATTCTAATTTGTGTCAGAGCAAAATAAAATAGTGCACCTTGTTCCCTCTCCGCTTGTCTGTTGATCCGTCTGTTGGTCTGTCTGTCTGTCTGTCGGTCTGTCTGTCCGTCCAGAACTCTCTCTTTCCTTCTCCTGTCTCATCATGATGCCTGTATCGGTTCAAAGTTCATGAAATTTCTATGAGCATTGATCTGTGGCCATTGATTTTTTTTCTTTTGCTGACAGATCTTTGAAATTTTAATTTCCGGGGCATCTGAATTTCTCTGAGATGGACTCCTGGGAGACAGTTGAAACTATAAAATATATAAACGGTAAAGTTAGCACCCGTGTTGTAATGCATTTTTGAATGACGAGGCAACTGCAATGCCTTGTGAAAAGGTTTGTGTGGTGATTCAAACAACAGAAATGGGACAAAGTAGTTTAATTGGCAGTAATTATTTTTTTCACCTTCTACCTTTTGTCCTTCAATTTAAAATGACGTATCAAGTAAAATATAATTTGTAACTGTTTGCTTCACACGAAAAAGGTATCTAGTGAGACAACAGGTCGATGTATCTCCTGAGTGGAATCATTTTATTTCAGCATTCACCTGGTCAAGTTCACCTGGTTACGTATCCCAGGGACCCTCAATATCTTCAAGGTGATATAAGTGCTATTGGCGCTTCCCCCCAGCGATCTATCAGGTTAATGTGTAAACGACTTGTCAGCAAATGGCACTTTGTCCCCATGACACTCCCTCTTGAGGAATGACTCTGTACAGGGCACTTTGAGTTGACTTTATTTAATTTTCACACATTACAGTGTGTTCACTTTGCTTGCTATTTTACTTGCTATTTTATGAGTTACAGGTCTGTGGAGATTTTTAAGTATAACATTTAGTGTTGTTTCCAGTTAAATATAGTGCAGTGATTTTATCTGTTTCGACTTGTATTATTTAAAAGAAAAATCACTGGCTGTTTGCAGTATGTAGGGTCCTGCTTTCTTCTGATTTCTTAGCTTGCCCTTTGTGCTATTGTATACATAATGTAGTGTTCAGTTTTTGTACTGCAGTTGTAAAAACGTTGTCTTTTATGTCCTTTTATTCAATCAAAAAATATTTTTAAGTGTCATTTAAATGTGTGATTTGTGATTTCACAAATCAAAGGCAATTTTTCAAATAACAAAGGTCTTTGGGAAAGTATTTAGTATGGTATTTAGAAGGTTCAGGTCTGTGCTATTATGTTTAGTATAATATTTCAATATTTTGGCATCTGGGACAGAATTTGTGTTCTCCTTGGGTTCACAGTAACAGCTTGCTAACTACATCTCAGATGGGCTTAACAATAACGGGGCTTGTATTTCAGGGACTGCTCATAGAAACCGTAATTATGAGGGTGGTCTGTTTTCAGCGAGGAAAAACTAACTGAATTATTACCAACGCATGATTGGGAAGTTGCAGGAAGATGATCATTATTTAAATGAAAATGGAACTCGTTTATTGTCTAAACCCAGCAGCTGGCAGGAGCAGACCAACCCTGTGGCTCAAATCACACCCTATTTCCTATTTAGTACGCTACTTTTAGGGCAAAGTCCTATGGACGCTGGTGTTGAGCACTGTACTATATATGGATATGAGGTTTAATTCAGGATGAAGCCTAAATGAATTCCTTCCTGTTTTATTACCACAGCAGTCAGCTCTTACAGAAGTCAGGTATTTGTGGAAATGGAACCAGCGGTTCTGTGCCTTCTCCTCTGTATTCTTCCTCATTGTCTGTAAGAACCTCTGTTAAAACAATGGGTTCCCGGTTTTAAAAGACACTTCCTTTCTCTGTCATGGTTAGAGAAACTCCCAGACAAACTGTGTTGAGCACAGAGCATAGGCTTGGAGCAGTTAAGTGTAATTAGACAAAGTGATAGCTTGCTGTGGCTGCTAAGATACTCATTTACTTCCTGAAAGAGGCAAACCTGGACTGGCCAATAGAATAGACTATAGCTATTTACTTCCTAAAGGAGGCGGACCCATGCCAAGGACTGGACATGTGTTGTTGCATGGATATACTGGTCTCTAGTAGGTCTTTGGACTCTGAAATCTGTCTACAACTCTGGACCCCCAGTTGGTGTGTCTGGTCATCTGAAATCAGAATCAGGTTTATTCTCAAAGTCGGTTTACACATACAAGGAATTTATTCTGAGCCATAGGAACCAGGAATTTCACGGGATGGAGACAGAGACATAAATATGATTGAGAGAAAGAGACATAAAAAAGAGAGAGAATGGAGGGTGGAAAGATTAGGAGCTCTACTAGACGAGTTCAGTGATTAAGATGAGGCAGAAGACGGAGTCGGGTCTGGCGGTGGTTGTCGAAGAAGAGGCCCCAGGCTAGCAGTGAGCTACACACGTCGCCTACAGGTCACCGAAAGGTCACAACAGATGCCGCTCGCTTTCTGCCCGGCGACTGTTTCAGTCCAATGCCACGCTATGTACCTGTGATACAGGTATGCAGCTAGCAGTGATAAGAACCTCCGAGCTGGACCGGGTCCCGCTAAGCGCTCTAGCCTGGTACCGCGGCTGCATAAGCCTGTATTCCAGAGTATTTCAGTGTGCGGGGAAGAAAGTAGACTGACAGTGGCTTCTCACATGTGATCTAAGTGTTCTTCGTTCTGCTGTTCTCACGGTATGGTTCTCCTGTTCCAAAATGCCATTGTGTTTAGTGTCACTTGTACTTTCTGTGGGAACGGGGTCAATGCTTTCTGTCATGTTTTTGCACACACACACGGGCGCGCAGACCCACACACACACACACACACACACTGCATGTGGCAATCATCTTAGAATCTATTTATTTCTGTTGTAAGGAACCTGCAGATCCGGTTCTAAATGAGGTGTGCTAAAAGTAACTAACTTAATGACCCCAATCTTACCTCGTTCAGTGGCTCACTTTACATTTGCCTGCAGCCAGAAGGTTGTGTGAGTGTGTGAGTGTGTGTGTGTGTTTGTGTGTGTGTGTGTGTGTGTGTGTGTGGTTCTGGAGTTCTCTCCCTCCTCATCGTTTGTCGTCTTCCTGTCCTGCATTTTGCTTTTCAAGATAAAGACAGAAAATTGAAGCTCATTAGCAAACACATTTCCGCCTTCATGGAATACCTACCTAATTCACGACAGGCCTTGAACAGACACAGAGGATGATTGAATTTGCCGTGTTGTGAAATGTTAGGGTGCTTTGCCCTGGCTCAGGTCGATCCAGTCGGCCTGGTTACCATGGAAGGATGCAGGCTGGCCACGCGTCAAGACGACCAGATGACCGGACATCCATATGAATAACTCCGGTCATTATTACTGTCGTCCGCGGGAACCTCCACTCGCGTATCCTCCGGCCCGGCCGTCCTACATTCACCTCTCTCTCGCCGTCTTCCTCTCTCTACCTCGCTGATTATCCTAGAGGTCACTCAGCTGAGTTGGGAAGAAGTCGGGCGATCAATAGAAATTATTCCCGAGCAAAGCGTCGCCGACAGTTTGAACCGCGGCGTGTGTTTACCCAAAACCGGGCCATTTGTCTTAATATCAGCGCTGCAATGTGCTGAGGGTGAAAGGTCGCGCAATCTGTCCACCTCATAATTACCCGGTTCTGAAACAGGAAAGTGCTATTGATTGGACCAGACCAGGGGTTGACACCGGAAACGGGCCTGTGGTTGGGGCCAGAGCCTGGGGCCCGAGCCGTGCCAATGTGCCAACTCTGCTGGGTGGCTGGCACACATAGTGTTTATGGGCGCGTGTGTGTGTTGTGTGTGTTGTGTTGTTCAGTTCCATTCCAGAAATAAGTGAGAGTGAAAGAGAGGAAGGGAGGGAGTATTTCCCTGTTCCAGGCAGGCAGGGGGATGCAGTCTGAAAGAGGTGTGGCTGAGACGAGGGGTGGAGTTGAGACGAGGGGTGTGGCTGAAATAAGGGGTTGGATCTAGTCCGTTGTTACTCAATCTGTTCTGCATATCTCCCAGCTGCTCATTTAGGAAGACCCAAACAGAGTCAACGGTGTTGTAGCAACCAATTCGATGTCCCACAAAATGGCCCTGTTTCCCCCTCTCTCTTTTGGCCCCACCCTGTTCTCTCCCCCTCTCTCGTTTGGCCCCACCCTGTTGCTCTCCCCCTCTCTCGTTTGGCCCCACCCTGTTCTCTCCCCCTCTCTCATTTGGCCCCACCCTGTTTCTCTCCCCCTCACTTTTGGCCCCACCCTGTTCTCTCCCCCTCTCTCGTTTGGCCCCACCCTGTTTCTCTCCCCCTCTCTTTTGGACCCACCCTGTTTCTCTCCCCCTCTCTCGTTTGGTCCCACCCTGTTTCTCTCCCCCTCTCTCGTTTGGCCCCACCCTGTTCACTCCCCCTCTCTTTTGGCCCCACCCTGTTTCTCTCCCCCCCTCCCTTTTGGCCACACCCTGTTTCTTTCCCCCTCTCTCTTTTGGCCCCACCCTGTTTCTCTATGCCCCGTCCCTCAGTCATTCCCTCCATCTCTCTATCTTTCTCTATGCTCCATCCCTCACTCATTCCCTCCATCACTCTATCTTTCTCTATGCTCCATCCCTCACTCATTCCCTCCATCTCTCTATCTTTCTCTATGCTCCATCCCTCACTCATTCCCTCCACCTCTCTATCTTTCTCTATGCTCCATCCCTAACTCATTCCCTCCATCGCTCTATCTTTCTCTATGCTCTATCCCTCCATCTCTCTATCTTTCTCTATGCTCCATCCCTCACTCATTCCCTCCATCGCTCTATCTTTCTCTATGCTCCATCCCTCACTCATTCCCTCCATCTCTCTATCTTTCTCTATGCTCCATCCCTCACTCATTCCCTCCATCCCTCTATGTTTCTCTATGCTCCATCCCTCACTCATTCCCTCCATCTCTCTATCTTTCTCTATGCTCCATCCCTCACTCATTCTCTCCATCTCTCTATGTTTCTCATTCATCTCTTATTCTCTCTATCTTTCTCTCCCCTGTTCTGTGTGATTGTGTGAGCCCCAGTATTGGACGCAGGCCCATCAGAAACCCAGTGTTTGTTTAGTGCTAATGAAGGATCTTGTGACCTCTCTCACACATTAGCATGAAATCAATAGTCCATGAGCATTTACCTCTCTGACCGAGTCCCATCAGGACACATGTATCAATCCAAAGGCCTTTCAATGATCAACCTTCCCATAATTGATTAGAAATGGACAGCAACGTGTTGCAATTCAACAGAGTCTGTTTGTGATTATGTGTGTGTGTGTGTGTGTGCGTGTGTGTGTGTGTGTGTGTGTGTGTGTGTGTGTGTGTGTGTGTGTGTGTGTGTGTGTGTGTGTGTGTGTGTGTCTGTTATGAGTGCTGTGTGATTTTTGTTATAATTGTATTTTGTTATAAGGCTTAGCTCAGCTACCTTACCCAGAGTGCTCTCTGCTTCTCTGTCTCCATCCCCACTCCCCGCACACCTCAGCAAGTCACGCAGCTCCCTGACACATCTGTGTGTGACACGGACATGACACATCGTCCCGGAAGACAATGGCGACAGCCTCAGATGATGAATGGGCCTGTTTATCAACTGGTTTTACACATATGGAATTTACATCACACACTTAGAAATTGCACCGTGTCACAGACAGAGTCCCGTGTCAGCCTGTCGTGGGGATTCCTGTCTTCTGGATACAGGGTACGGGGGCTGTGCGTGCGTGTGTGTGTGTGGGGGGGTGGGCGAAGGTGTTAAGAGAAGACCGGCGCGTGATTTCCCTATCCGAAGTCATGTCATGTAAAAATCAATAGCAATAGCGATCAATGCTTTATTGGCGTGGAGACGTCTCACTCGGAGCATTCCTGAGCGCCGCACGCGGTCCGGGCGCTTCCTGCCTTCCGTGCTCCCCGGCGGGACGTCAGGCGGCGGCATCACTGCTGTCGAGCGCTCGTCTCGCCCGATGGCACGCCTCGTCCGTTCTGCCGGTCTCTCAGGCTCGGCCATGTCGTGTGGTACGGGGCGTTTGCATTCATCGATCGCGTCATCTCTCTGTCCTCCGCTTGCCGTCCGTAATTGTAGCACTTCGTCACGAAGTCAAACAGTTGATTGGAGGAAACCAGAGAGCGCCTCGGCCTCCATCTTCGCTTTCCTTCACGCCAGAGGCTTCGTGGGCTTGTTCTCCTGTCTGCTCTGCCTACTTGACTGCCCGTCCGCTTCCTTCCTACCGTCCTTGTCTGCCTGTGTCCTTGCTTCCTTGTCTCCTCGTCCGCTTGACTAACAGTGGCCTTCATGTTCACTTCCATTCTACAGATTCATCAGAGTAGGCCAACTGAGCCTGATGGTGTTAATCACTGAATTACATGCTGGGGTAATTGTGTGTGTTTGTGCGTGCGTGCCTGTGAATGTGTGTGTGTGTGTGTCAGTGTGTGTGTGTGCGTAATGAGTGATGGGCCTATTGCCTGCTCGGTAATGAATGGACTAGACAGTTCTTATTAGTATCAAAGAAAAGAGCCCATTGATTTATTTAGGAGCCTCGGCCTGTGCAAAGTCACTCTGCTGAAAATGACATCTGCATCGAGGGGGGAACCAGCAGCCGGCCCCTAATAGCTATTTGCTCCTATTGCCTGTGCACACTCCTATTGCCTATTGCCTGTGCACACTCCTATTGCCTATTGCCTGTGCCCCTCCTATTGCATATTGCCTGTGCCCCTCCTATTGCCTATTGCCTGTGCCCCTCCTATTGCCTATTGCCTGTGCCCCTCCAAGACCCTCAGGTAGAGGACAGCACACACACAGACCCACACACACACAGCTATTTGTTATCCGAGTGAGGTGGTTCCTCATAGACCGCAGAGACTTTGTTCTGAAGGTTGTTCAACACAATGTGTGCAGTAGAACCTGGTCAATGTGTGCAGTGGAACCTGGTCAATGTGTGCAGTGGAACCTGGTTAATGTGTGCAGTGGAACCTGGTTAGTGTGTGCAGTGGAACCTGGTTAGTGTGTGCAGTGGAACCTGGTCAATGTGTGCAGTGGAACCTGGTTAGTGTGTGCAGTGGAACCTGGTTAGTGTATGCAGTGGAACCTGGTCAATGTGTGCAGTGGAACCTGGTTCATGTGTGCAGTGGAACCTGGTTCATGTGTGCAGTGGAACCTGGTCAATTTGTGCAGTGGAACCTGGTTCATGTGTGCAGTGGAACCTGGTCAATGTGTGCAGTGGAACCTGGTTAGTGTGTGCAGTGGAACCTGGTTAGTGTGTGCAGTGGAACCTGGTCAATGTGTGCAGTGGAACCTGTTTAGTGTGTGCAGTGGAACCTGGTTAGTGTGTGCAGTGGAACCTGGTTAGTGTGTGCAGTGGAACCTGGTCAATGTGTGCAGTGGAACCTGGTTAGTGTGTGCAGTGGAACCTGGTTAGTGTGTGCAGTGGAACCTGGTCAATGTGTGCAGTGTAACCTGGTTCATGTGTGCAGTAGAACCTGGTTCATGTGTGCAGTGGAACCTGGTCAATTTGTGCAGTGGAACCTGGTTCATGTGTGCAGTGGAACCTGGTCAATGTGTGCAGTGGAACCTGGTTAGTGTGTGCAGTGGAACCTGGTTAGTGTGTGCAGTGGAACCTGGTCAATGTGTGCAGTGGAACCTGGTTCATGTGTGCAGTGGAACCTGGTCAATGTGTGCAGTGGAACCTGGTTCATGTGTGCAGTGGAACCTGGTCAATTTGTGCAGTGGAACCTGGTTCATGTGTGCAGTGGAACCTGGTTGATATTATGATTCATGCACATCAACACATCGGACCACAGCCTCCTGATTTATCTCACAACACTGTTTATACTCCAAATTACAATCTGAGACGGAGGGAGGGGTTAGGGTGAGTGGGGGAGGAGAGAGGTGCGGAAACGAAAGATGAATTACTATTTGTGGCCTGCAATTTCAGGAGGCTGGCCGCCTCAGTGACGCTGTAGAATGATTGGTCCCTACATCAGGTTGTGGTCGGCCATTCACGGATTATTAAAGGACTGCAAGATGAAGTGCTCCTCCCAACTGGTTTGTGCCGAGGCAATATGCCGGACCGGGGAAATAAGCCAAACCCAGGATAAATTGGAGACTTGCGATAGTCGGACATATGTCATCATTGCCGGTCTGCTATAAATCTGTGAAGGGTGTGCAGAAAGTGGTTCATGATCCACAACCCCTGAGCGATGACAGGACCACCACCACTACCAGAAACACCACCAGAAACACCACCACCACCACAAACACCACCAGAAAAACCACTACCACCACCAACACAAACACCACAACCACAACCACCATCATAAACTCCACAAACACCACAAACACCACAAATACCACAAACACCACCACCACAACCACCACCACCCCCACAAACACCACCACAACCACCAAAAACATCAGATCTTCATTCATAATGTATTGACTAACACTTATTGCCCACCGGGTTATGGTTAGGTTTAGCCCCGCAAATAATGAAACGGGTTGTTAGGACGATCACTGGGAAGGTCGGGAGTGTCAGGCTTTCCCGGACTTCCCGAAGAACTCCCGTGTTTGCTGGTGTGAATATGTATGTATTGGGAATATAATTATACAGCTGTTTCTGTTCACGCTGTGGTTGATTGCGGAAGATTCATTTCTGAGCAGGGGTCGTTTTTTAATCTAAATCTCTGAAATGTGTGCACTTGAATCAATCTGGAATATAGGCTGCTGGGACTATCTGGGAATTGATGGGAATATCTGGGAATTGATGGGAATATCTGGGAATTGATAACGCCTAATCAGAATAACGATTAGGCGAACGGTTAAGTGGTCTTTCTTTAAAGCGTGTGCTCCACAGTGTTCATAACATGTTGTCTCTTTCTTTTTCTCTTTCCTCTGTAGCTTTGAACGAGCCCACCATAGACTACGGCTTCCAGAGGCTACAGAAGGTTATTCCCAGACACCCCGGAGACCCAGAAAGGTTACCAAAGGTCAGTGCATTTGGTCCAAGGCGGACAAGCTTAGACAAAATAAAACAAAAAACACATCTGCCTGTTTATCATAGAAAAACAACAATGTGTTACAATCCAATGCCCATATCAGTTAGAGCACGCAATCTCTTTCGGCAAGTCATCTTTATTCAATCCAATCACACACATGCACACACACACACACATTAACCTACACATTCGCCAGGCAGTTTGTATTGTCCAATGCTACATTTGTTTGGATTCTACAGGAGAGGTGCACAAACTTTCTGTGGCGCCGAAATAGTTCAATTAAGCAGTTTTCCACTCCAGTAACCAGTGGTGATTGTAATCTAAGCAGTGCCCCAGTCTGGTCTGTGATTATTCCACTCTTGTTTTCCTTTCATTTTCCAAAGCTAGATCCAGTTTAATCTTTTGTTTACAAAGCTTTCCCGTTATAAGTCCTTGTCTTAGCAGGTTAATAAATGAAGTCCACACGTTAATATCCACCCAACTACAGGGTAAGGGGTCCCAGTGCCGGGCTACATCCATCTGGATGGAAACAAAGAAGCGGTTAGCCGCTCGCTAACGCCCCAGACCGCGGGTTCCCCTGGTGGGTGATATGTATCACAGGCCGGCTGTTTTCATGCGAGACATAAAAGAAAATGCCCCCGCTATGCTTATCTTTAAAAAAAACAACGGTTTAGCCAATTCTTTGATTTGGCTATTTCTCCTTCCTTAATTCATTATCCTTTTGATGTAATCAATCGCGACTTGCAGTCCGCTAATAGAAAAAAATAGCGCTCATTTCCTTTTGAGCCGGGGACCCTCTCCGATATCCTGTTAAGGCCTGCCATAATCCCTGCAGGTCCTGCCTCGTTCAGATAGCTGACCACCGCTGCGCCTGATGGATATTATAACAATGTGTGTTGACCCACAGTGGGCTAGTTCGCCGTATCATTACCCACAAAGCAACAGTTTCCCGACCGCCGGTGTGACTATCCCAGCTCCGGTCGCCACGTCTGACACACCCAGCGTCAACAAGCGAATGTTTTCCAGGACCCAGCATGGCGGCTGCCCGTATCATTAACCAACATCGAATACTTTCTGACACCGCGGGTGTGAAAATATCTGCGGAGATTTCTAGTGACACCCTGAGAGTAAACTAAGTGATCCCTGTGGCGGCGGCGGTGCTTAGTGTTACACGATGTGTTTCAATCAAGCCGGAGTCTTTTGTCTCAGCGGATCGCAATATCTGGACAGACAATCTTGTTCCAGTAAACACTTTAAACTATCTATAACCAATAAATAGCCGGTCGGCCAGCCCTCAGAGCGACCTGTCCTTCTAGTTCGATGCGGCAAACCACATATGAGACATGCTCTAATGCCACCATTAGTTACAAAAAAACGTAACAGAACCCCCCCCAATAAAACAATCTTTGTCCGAGGTGAAACAATCCAGAGAAAGCACCCCTTTCCTCGTTCCCAAATGTGGTTGTCAGCTCTTAGCATAAGGGCGGGCGGGCGGGGACTTTAGCTCTCTTTTAAATTTAGATAGCCTCGCCCGCGCGTGGCGCGAGGACCTCGCGCGCCGTGATCTCGGCAGCCCAGATGGGATGTAGCAGTTCCAATACACAACATAAATATTTGATTTGCCCTTCTAATGGACCCAAATGTGGAGTTCTGCAGCATGTAAATGAAAGTGCTGGGTGATTCATCATGGTTAAGCCAGCCGTCTCGCCGCGTCTCGGCCAGGGCAGCGCTCCTCGCTGCGTAAAGCGGCAATTGACCCTTACATATATTCTGAATGAGAAGAGAATGGAATAAAAGCATTAGATGTTGCGGAAAGGGGGGACTTTGCCGGGGGGGAGAGGTGGTGGGTGGGGGCTGTCCTTGCTGGGCGCAGTATTTAATAAGAGGTTTGGCTGGGAAGAATGTGAGGTATATATTAACGATAAAACGAGAGAACCCCGTCATTTAATTCTACTTCACTTGATAATATTACCATAATATTGATTTCGGAGACCTGCTTTTTTCCACATGGACATCTGAAATGCATGTGGTTTGATGGGTAATTGTGATTCGTCAGATAACCAATAAGATGAGGCTTATATTGAGCCCGGACACATGCTTTTTGCCACTGCAGCCCGGTCAGGCCTGAATTGTTTTGCTCCCAAATTTTCGATCCAATCGGAATACACAGCGGCGATCCAGGGGGAGGAGCCTAAATAAGCACATTTATATACACAGATCGGAGCGGATAACTAGAAGCGCTCATGTGATAAGCGGACAGATTGCAGGAGGGACTGTGGAATTCTCACTCTTTTTAGGCCCTGTTTGAAAACGACCCGGTCCATTCTGACCTCTTTCTGAACAGGGACCGATGGAGGGTGAGAAAACATGACTACGCCTGTGTGCATTCACTTACTCCTCTATCAAATCATCTATATTGCAAATCAAACAGTGGTAACCTGGCTTTTCTTTAGCTGTCTGTGTTAATTGCGCCACCATCAGCTATCCACGTTACTTATTTCAGGCGTGTTTCACTCGGAGTACGCAAATCCATTTAACTTCCTTTTCAATCTCCATACACAGGATATTTTATTGGAAACGCTTTCATGTCGAGCAATTACCCATGCAGTTAAATTCATCTTCGTTTTCCTGTGTTTTTTGAAGTAGCTACATCTATTGCACCCCGGCACCCCCACTATGGATTCCTCACCGGAGGCTAGAACTAACAGAATAATTGCTTTCCAGATTTATTGTATAATGACATGATCACCTGGAGACATATCACCTTGGTTACCTTCTTTAACAGAGATGATATGTATCCATCTGTATGTGTACATATAGGTGTAGATAGATGTGGAGGTGGATAGATTAATGCATGGATGGATATATAAATAGATAGACAGATAGATAGACAGATAGATAGATGGATACATACATACATACATACATACATACATACATACATACATACATACATACATACATACATACATACATACATACATACATACATACATACATACATACATACATGCATACATACATACAGGTTTATGTACATAAAAATACATGTTTTTTATATATACTTCTATTTGTGTATATAAATCCTGTTTTATATATATACTTCTATATGTGTATATAACTCATGTTTCATATATACTTCTATGTGTATATAACTCATGTTTTTATATATATACTTCTATATGTGTATATAACTAATGTTTTTATATATACTTCTATATGTGTATATAACTCATGTTTTTATATATACTTCTATATGTGTATATAACTAATGTTTGTATATATACTTCTATATGTGTATATAACTAATGTTTGTATATATACTTCTATATGTGTATATAACTCATGTTTTATATATACTTCTATATGTGTATATAACACATGTTTTTATATACTTCTATATGTGTATATAACTCATGTTTTATAGTCTCCGTCTTCATTTAAACTCAACATATTCAACAGTGAGAGTAATCGGGGCCCTCCATTCAAACGGCTTGACATCCACAGGCGTAACAGCGAACACTTGTAATAATGACACGGTCACATTTGTGCTGAAACAAGGGCCCGGCTCGTTCTGAGCTCTAATAGCTTCAGTTTAACCCAGACTCTTGTCATGTCCCCGTGAAAACAGAGTCATTACACTTATAGCCTTTGCCACTTTCTGAATTTACATGGAAATGCTTCTCAAACAGCCTTTCCCCGACTAATCATATTCACGACCTGGGCCTCTTGGCGTGAGTGGGGCATACCGGAATAAAACGAACAGAACAAACTCATTCAAAGCGCCCTCTTGACTGATTGGGTCACGTACCTCTATCTCCTCTTCAGGCGCGAGATCAACACTTAAAGGCAGACCTGAGAACAGATTCCATAGTTAAAACACTGTGCCTTAAATGACAGATTAAGGATGAGAGGCAACATCATTTCTTTTAAACCGCTACGCCAGATATAGCCATATGGAGAGGACGACAGGGAGCGAACGGTTAACAGTCCAACGACATGAGAAACAGCTTGTCTATCATGTGGCAGGTCTAATTGTGATAATTGTCAGTTAAAATTGGGAGGCATGTGAAGAGTATTGTGTTATGACGGGTGAGATTATGAGTAATAATTAACGTGGCAGAAACACACTCCATCTTCCTAGAATGAGAGAGGAGGGAGATGGAGAGGGGGAAAGAGATGGAGAGGAGGAGAGAGGGAGATGGAGAGAGTGAGAGAGAGAGGTGGAGAGAAACAGAGCAGTGTGGGCTGATGAGTGGAGATTAGGACAGCTGACCCGAGCATTGATTGTACCTGCTTCATGACAAGTGTAATTCTTTATTTCTATGCAAACTAGATGCAGGCACCATCCAGCATAGACACCAATATCTGAGGTAAATGCCCATTTTAAGAGCCATCCATCCGGGCAGCTTTCTGGATTAGACAGCCGGGGTGTGTGAAACGTATGGCGCTACACCAGTAGAACTGCCTCCTGTCGTTAATCTTGATAAATAAGAGATCCAACGTGGCTTGTGCCTTTTACCAAAGAAACACCCATCCAGACAGGATCCGGGGCTTCTGAAAACACCAGCGTTCATTTATATTTGTTTGACAGTCCGTCCACCTCGCGGTTCGGCGTTTTGCTTTCCTGTGATATGACGTGTCTTCAGTCATCCCAGACTAGACAGCATGCGGTGTGTTTCGCGCAGTGTATAGTGTGCTGAACTGAACATTCGCTGGGAGATTCGGGTCAATCAATTATTATAAAACACTGTGAGTTTCAATGAAACCTTTAACCACCGAATAAACCCGTAAATATCCCAAGAACACTATCTTAGTTCAGTTAAAACGGCGTCATCCCCGAACCATGCGGAGTCGTCTGACTCTCTGCATAACAAGCGGTATTGTTTGGGTCTGGCAGGGCCCTCGTACTCATTTTAGGAGGGGCGCTTAAGCAGCATCTTAACCCATATTGTTTTAAAAGTGTAGGGGAGGCAGGCAGACGCTGATAACAGTGGACGGTGTGCATCCGTTGTCCCCGGATACGGGGCGACTCGGTACCGGCTGGATGGGAAGCCATTTATAAAGTCCTTTACAACAGGCAGTGAAAGAGGTTAATTGAAAAATGTCCTAATGTCATTATGAAAGAACTAGATTAACCCGAGCTAATTCACTTTATTGTCGGGAAGAAAGACGAATGAGCATTGAACTCTCCTGCAAATTTGGGGCTTGAATTAGGGGTGAGATGTTGTCTGTGAGGACTCTGCCAGTTTAATTAAGATATGGAAAATTACTCATTGTTCTACGCCACTAAAGTGCTGGGAATTAGCGACCAAATGCAATGTCTGTGCCTTTCATATCGGCACCGCGTGTTTGTTTGTTTAATACCCACCAGGCGACGGCGGCATTAAAAAACTCAAGTACTTATTTTACTCATTTAGCATTAAGGTTGGAGACTATTGGAACCACTTACCAATCTGGCAGCCCTCTGATGTGTAACCGAGCCCAATAAAATAGGGCAGATTAGAAAGCAGCATTTTTCATTCATTATCCTTATCAGAAGCGGTGCAGTTCTGGTGCTGGGTTGGGTTGAGTCCCCACTAGGTTGGCCAGCGTTATAAACACACACTTGCATCCGTTTGTCTTTTATGACCAATTAGTCTAATTGAGATCAGCAGAACTCTTTCTCAACGAGGACCTGCCACAGCTGTGTTTTGTGGGGACACAGGTTCTCCCCAGAGCCGAATGAAGGCCTCATAATGTGCTAACCTCATTAGCCTATCACATTCAGTACACTTCTCTGGTGCGCCTCCTTGAACTTGCGAGACTCTCCTCTTATCCCCTGTCTGTGTCGGTTTTCTCCTCTGCAGGAGGTGCTGTTGAAGAGAGCGGCAGATCTCGTGGAAGCGCTGTATGGAATGCCACACAACAATCAGGTAAGACAGTTGCGCTTCACTTCCTGTCACATGACTCCGCCACTCTCCTTTTCTCTCCCTCTCTCTGTCTTTTTCTGTCTTTTTCTCTTCCTATGTTTGTGTGCACTTGCAGTAATTAAATCAGTATTTTTCCCCCTGCACTTTCTTTCTACCTTTCAAAGCTTTCCTCGGGCCATTGTACTGTAGCGCTGGGGTGTCATTGCTCCTGGAGAGGTTGCATTTTTTCCCCCCACTTTACCAACGCATTTATTCCTGGCTACTGCACACATCTGAGAGAGGAGTTAATCAGTCAAAACACAGAGAGCGAGAGAGAGAGAGAGAGAGAGAGAGAAAGAGAGAGAGAAAGAGCTCTATTCAAATGAGAAAGTAACCTTGAACCAGGGCCAAAAGGTGTGTTCTGTAAACCAATGCAAATTCCCCCAAATAAATCTATGTAGCACATGCTCTAGTGCACATGCTCTACCGCATTCAGATATGTTCACCTAGCCGGTGACAATGTCTTTCTTTTAGACTGTAACCTTGCCGCTGCTAATGACTCAGTTACATATAAACAGGGACAAGCGGCAGCCACTGTAATATCCATGGCAGTACGCCCATACACCGGCTTTACACAGACCCCTCCAGCCAGTGTCCTCCTCCACCTGAGGCCTTTGCGGAAGAGGTCACCCATCGCTCCTCTCCTCCCTTCCTCCTCCAGGAGATCATCTTGAAGCGGGCGGCGGACATAGCCGAGGCCCTGTACAGCGTGCCGCGTAACCACAACCAGATCCCGTCGCTCGGCAACACGGCTTCTCACGGCGGCATGATGGGCGTGAACTCCTTCGGCAGCCAGCTCGCCGTCAACGTCTCGGAGACGTCACAGGGTAAGGACCGGGGGGGGGGGCATGTAGTGTGCACTCCGGGAGGAACGAGGGCGCAGTTTGGGACTCGGGTGGAGATAAGCTGCCTACTCAAACTGATCTAGCGTTCCCCGTCAGTATTGCCTATCTTCTCTGGCCCTATCTTATAATTGTGGTCCCCTGGGGGCCCGGCGCTGTCGCCGACTCCCCTGGTCTGTTTGCCTGGCCGGCCCGGGCCCGGGAGTGACCCGTCGAAGCCCGCTCCTCGCTATTCACTTAGTGGCGCCGGCTGATAATAGTTTTACACGTGTTCTTTGTCACTGCGGCTGAGATCAGGGCACGCGGTGTGGATGCTGCTCTTTCCATTTTCCATCTCGGCACATGTAGTCCACACGTATCACCTGACCTCGCTGACACACACACTCACACACACACACACACACTCACTCACACACACACACAACACACACACACACACCGGTTCATGAATATTTTGTATAGTCGGTTAGAGAAGAGAGCCGCATGAATCCAGTGATCTCACATCAAGACAAACATGCGAACACGTTTGCACATTGAACACGAAACTCAGCACGAGCGATGTTGATTAGGGCATCATAGCGATTAGGCCACCTGATGGAGACTGGTTGTGTTTCTGTGGTACATCTAGACGCTAGCGATGTTGATTAGGGCATCATAGCGAATAGGCCACCTGATGGACACTGGTTGTGTTTCTGTGGTACATCTAGACGCGAGCGATGTTGATTAGGGCATCATAGCGATTATGCCACCTGATGGACACTGGTTGTATTTCTGTGGAACATCTAGACGTGAGCGATGTTGATTAGGACATCATAGCGATTAGGCCACCTGATGGAGACTGGTTGTGTTTCTGTGGTACATCTAGACGCTAGCGATGTTGATTAGGGCATCATAGCGAATAGGCCACCTGATGGACACTGGTTGTGTTTCTGTGGTACATCTAGACGCTAGCGATGTTGATTAGGGCATCATAGCGATTATGCCACCTGATGGACACTGGTTGTATTTCTGTGGAACATCTAGACGCGAGCGATGTTGATTAGGACATCATAGCGATTATGCCACCTGATGGACACTGGTTGTATTTCTGTGGAACATCTAGACGCGAGCGATGTTGATTAGGACATCATAGCGATTATGCCACCTGATGGACACTGGTTGTGTTTCTGTGGAACATCAAGACATGAACGACCTTCTCTGACAGTTGTCTCACCTTCTCCACAGTAGGATACAGCCGCCAAACCAGCAGCGTCTCCCCCCGCGGCTACGTCCCCAGCAGCACCCCGCAGCAGTCCAACTACAACACGGTCAGCAACAGCATGAATGGCTACGGCAACGCCATGTCCAACCTGGGCGTCCCCAGCTCACCGGGGTTCCTCAACGGTTCCTCTGCCAACTCCCCGTACGGCAGTAAGTACCAAGGTAACAAGCTCTCCGTTAATTCCTCTCCATCTCCCCGTGTAATGTTGTGAGCGGCTTTGTTTCTTTTGGATTTTTAAGATATATCTCCCCCCCTTGGTTTACACCCTCCTGTGTTATATTTCAGATTTTATTTATTATTATTCTTTTGGAATGTGTGCTACTGGATAAAAGGAGGGGTGACTTTGGAGGCTGAACACCCAAGATACGATCTTTAAATATCAACAATCAGGCTCACGAAATTACAGAAACAAATCTAAAAAATGGATAATAAAATGGCAAGGCGCGTCCACCTCCCTCGCCCCGCCCCGAAATAGACGCAAACCCCAAAATTATAGAAACAAACCTTTTCGACCGATTTCCCCCCCAAAAAATGGAGAGTACTTCTCAAGATACCTGTTATCCAGAATGGCCAAGGCAGACCATTTCACATCTCAATCCCACTCCAAATATGATTTTGAAAACATTTTGTTGTGATTACAATTTGGTTTCTGACTTATCCACATCTTCTAAGTTGTCGGCAATCCATCCGATTTCTGATCATTCCCCCCTAATCACGACCATCCTGATTTTACCTTATTTCTTTCGACGTGTATATATATGTATATGTAAATGTATATATATATATCCGCACACATATTTTGATTTTAAAAAGAGGCAAGGCCCGATCAATCGATATAAATAAAATCGAAAAAAAAACAAAACCAAATCTTGATTTTTTTTGACTAATCTGTTGCCGTGGTGAAACTCCTCTCTGAGTGGTGATTTTTTTTGCTTTATTGCAGTAGTACCGTCGAGCCCTACCATGGCAGCCTCTTCGGTCAGCCTCTCTTCAAACTGTAGCGGTACACACGGCATTTTCTCATTCTCACCTGCCAATGTCATCTCTGCAGTGAAACAAAAGAGCGCCTTTGCCCCCGTTGTAAGGCCCCAAGCCTCTCCGCCTCCTTCTTGCACCAGTGCAAATGGCAGCGGACTACAAGGTGAGCCGTCTCCCTCCTTTTACGGTGCCCACCATGGTCCTCCTGTCCTGTTTCTGTTTCCGACCTGCCGGCCCTCCCGGGGTCTCTCCCGCCCCCCCTAGAAACCCAGACGCGTAGCCCATTGGGCCCGCGCGCTCCGGGTCCAGTCGCTGTATCAGCCGTGTTGACATGAATGATGTATCTGTGGGCGGGTTCGGGGGCGTCGACCGGACAAACTGGTCGACGGACACATTATGCATGCTTGTGTGCCTCGTGCATGCGTGACTTTATTTATTCATTTGTTTATTTATTTATCACACCATTAATGATTGAGGGGACTTAAGCGCCTCTTTGTGGGGCAGCACTACCCCCCCACCCCCACCCCGTTACCCCATATTATTTGCATTGGTTTCACAGTTCATTTGATACGTCCCGATATGTGAAACACCTGAAGAAGGAACCGCTATCATTGTGGTCAAATCCGAACTGGCGCGCTTCAGTGCTAAACAAACGGGTTAAGTGACATATCTATGAAGCTCATGCATTATTCACTGTAACCCCTGGATCCGGCCCTCTTTTACATTTAATCTGAATTGAACATAATATGCATTAATATTCACAACCTCGACCCCCCAACCCCCCATTCCCTCCACCCCTCCTACCCCGTCTACTGACCCTAGTGGGCCAACACGAGCCCTCAGTGAATAGACTCTGCGTAACAAGCACTCCGGCGTGGTATTCTAATGCAGTCAGGATTAAAGATCAGGACGTTCACAGCCCTTGGAATGTACCGCTCGCGTCACACATCCCACTGATTTAGGTATCTGAGTATTGCACTTGGTTAAACATTCATGTTTTTTGGTTGTAGTTACTAAAACGGAGCCACTTAAAGGCCAGAACCATGAAGATTTTATCCAGGGTGTTTGGCGGGCGGGTGTGCTTCAACACAGAGACAGCTGCGAATCTCTCGGTTCGAGTTCAACGCTACTTGAGAAATGCAATCTGAATATATATCCCGGTTTTAATGAGAAGCGCTGAAGACTCGTTGGAAACACAGGAAGGGTCATTGTGCGAGAGAACAAATCTGCATCAACCGGTCCGAATTAAAGGGTTATTTTTGGCTTTATTTTTCTCTCTATTTCGAGGCTGACTTGTTTGCTCAGAAAACATGTTTTAGGCGTAGTGTGTGCATCCAATATTAATAATGTGAAGACTAATGAACTGGGAAATTAAAGTTCATGGTGTACATGTGTGCACTTATTAATATGTGGCTTGCAGAAATTAATGAGGAATGCCATGTCATCAAGTACAACTAGCAAACTTAAAAGCATACCAACCATGACACCACAAATAAGTCCAAAGCACTGAAGAAATGGGGGAGCCTAATTGTTAAAGTGAGAGGGCGCACGGAGTGCATCAATCTTCTTACTTTTGGCACCTCATCTACTTGGGACTCTTCTCGTTGCATCCGAAAACTCACTATAGAGACAGAATGAGCCTGATGAGAATTTAAAACCCACTATATAGACAGAATGGGCCTGATGAGAATTTAAAACCCACTATATAGACAGAATGGGCCTGATGTGAATTTAAAACCCACTATATAGACAGAATGGGCCTGATGAGAATTTAAAACCCACTATATAGACAGAATGGGCCTGATGTGAATTTAAAACCCACTATAGAGATAGAATGGGCCTGATGTGAATTTAAAACTCACTATATAGACAGAATGGGCCTGATGTTAATTTAAAACCCACTATATAGACAGAATGGGCCTGATGTGAATTTCAAAAACCCACTATAGAGACAGAATGGGCTTGATGTGAATTTAAAACTCACTATATAGACAGAATGGGCCTGATGTGAATTTCAAAAACCCACTATAGAGATAGAATGGGACTGATGTGAATTTAAAACTCACTATATAGACAGAATGGGCCTGATGTGAATTTAAAACTCACTATAGAGACAGAATGGGCCTGATGTGAATTTAAAACCCACTATATAGACAGAATGGGCCTGGTGTGAATTTAAAACCCACTATAGAGACAGAATGGGCCTGATGTGAATTTAAAACCCACTATATAGACAGAATGGGCCTGATGTGAATTTAAAACTCACTATAGAGACAGAATGGGCCTGATGTGAATTTAAAACCCACTATATAGACAGAATGGGCCTGGTGTGAATTTAAAACCCACTAAATAGACAGAATGGGCCTGATGTGAATTTAAAACCCACTATAGAGACAGAATGGGCCTGATGTGAATTTAAAACCCACTAAATAGACAGAATGGGCCTGGTGTGAATTTAAAACCCACTATAGAGACAGAATGGGCCTGATGTGAATTTAAAACTCACTATATAGACAGAATGGGCCTGATGTGAATTTAAAACTCACTATATAGACAGCATGGGCTGATGTGAATTTAAAACCCACTATATAGACAGAATGGGCCTGATGTTAATTTAAAACCCACTATATAGACAGAATGGGCCTGATGTGAATTTCAAAAACCCACTATAGAGACAGAATGGGCCTGATGTGAATTTAAAACTCACTATATAGACAGAATGGGCCTGATGTGAATTTAAAACCCGCTATATAGACAGAATGGGCCTGGTGTGAATTTAAAACCCACTACAGAGACAGAATGGGCGGGATGTGAATTTAAAACTCACTATATAGACAGAATCGGCCTGATGTGAATTTAAAACTCACTATATAGACAGAATGGGCCTGATGTGAATTTAAAACCCACTATATAGATAGAATGGGCCTGATGTGAATTTAAAACCCACTATATAGACAGAATGGGCCTGATGTGAATATAAAACTCACTATAGAGACAGAATGGGCCTGATGTGAATTTAAAACCCACTATATAGACAGAATGGGCCTGATGTGAATTTAAAACTAACTATATAGACAGAATGGACCTGATGTGAATTTAAAACTCACTATAGAGACAGAATGGGCTGGTGTGAATTTAAAACCCACTATATAGATAGAATGGGCCTGATGAGAATTTAAAACCCACTATAGAGACAGAATGGGCCTGATGTGAATTTAAAACCCACTATATAGATAGAATGGGCCTGATGTGAATTTAAAACTCACTATAGAGACATAATGGGCTGATGTGAATTTAAAACCCACTATATAGACAGAATGTGCCTGATGTGAATTTAAAACCCACTATAGAGACAGAATGGGCCTGATGTGAATTTAAAACCCACTATATAGACAGAATGGGCCTGATGTGAATTTAAAACTCACTATATAGACAGAATGGGCCTGATGTGAATTTAAAACCCACTATATAGACAGAATGGGCCTGATGTGAATTTAAAACTCACTATATAGACAGAATGGGCCTGATGTGAATTTAAAACCCACTATATAGACAGAATGGGCTGGTGTGAATGTTATAATGCCAAAGCGAACTGATCTAATTCTTATCATTGCATCTAAACTGGAGGGTTTTTAGTCGTGTGTTTCCTACGGATGTGAAAGTGATAAAACCGCGAAACCTTTTAATGGTAGAACCTGATGGAATTATGAAATTTAAATAGCATAGACTCGATGTATGGTAAAAGCCTTTCCAGTAATGTTGGCTTTAAAAAAACAAAGGACAGATTTCCATCTAAGGGAACCTGAGAAGTGTCTGGTCCTTGGCTGGTTCTGTGGCGGGGGGGTCATGGGGATCTGACGTTAGCAGAAGTGACCATGTTGTTTCTCAGCTGTCAGCATGGTCGCCCTCCAGGGACGCCGGGCTTCTGTTTGCCATTAACAAAACGCTAAAAGAAATATCACACATGTGGGAAGATGGGATGCTTTTTCCTGAAAATGTCAGAAAGCTCCTCTTTAAAAAGTGAAGTCTTTCTCCCATGTCTTGTTAGAAAAGCACATTTCACTCAGCCTCATCCCCTGCCTAAAATCCCCAACACTCCACTGCCTCTAACCCCCTCTCACCCACACCCACAAACCTCCTCACGGCTGCCATCTTAGAAGCTCTTTTTGCTTTTTTGAACTGCAGGGACACATTTCCTGTTCCTGGCTATTTATTGATATGGAATAATGTGTCTGCCTTTGTGCTTTACATTGCTACAGGAACTGAACTGTGATGTTAACATTTTTCTCCCCCCCCTTTTCTCCAGCAATGTCTGGCCTGGTTGTCCCTCCCATGTAAATTGCACTTCCTGGACAAGCACCAATCATCACAAAGGGACAGCAAGGGGGCTTGTTTAGAACCTCCGGAAGATTCAGCTCGAGTCTGTGTCATCAATCAAGAATAAAATCAACAAATAATTCTGTTATTCAGAGAGGAAAATACTTTGTTTCAAAGATTTTATTCAAACAAATATGAATTGTGACATGTAAGCAACTTTGTCATGAACAATTTAATTTTATTGACTGAATTTCTTGACATATTTTCACATTTATCAGTCTTGAAGAAAAAAGGAAGAAAAATGCCTATTTTGTATAAATGTGTCTGGTTTGATCTTGGCTAGGTCTAGTTCTTGCTGTGTATTTGGGAGAAACTTTGTGGATACGCCATTTGATGAAAAACACTGATTACAAAGCCTCAGAATACGTTTCTCTTTACACACCAATTGTACATCTCTATAATGTCAATTCATTTTTTTATATTTTTCTTTTTGTTTATAATTTGTGGTAAGAGAAAAGGGGGCCAAGACAATGTGAACCATTAAAAACTGGAAATAATATGAAATATATAATTTTAAAAACAAACATTAACATGAAGTAAATAAGAATACTCTTGGGGGTGGGGCTGGCAGAGAAGATTTAATCATGCTTACTTCATCTAAAAAATGAACTTTGTAACTTATTGTAGGTAGAAATTGTAACTTTGATATTGCAAAAATTCTTCTCTTGCCTTCAACAAGCAGACTAACAGAGATGAAAAGCTACTGTCTGTTGGTAAAAAGAAAATATTTCCACTGCTAGAGCTTCCTGTTAAGCAAGTGTGATCTGCAATGTTTTTCAACTTTTTTGCTAGCACTGTATAATATTGCATTCTTAGGCTACTGTGAAGTCTATGTTTCTTGTACCAGAAAGTTGTCCTTTTACTTCTAGCTCCTTATTCCCTAATGTGTTTTGTATGTGGTTAAACAATTGTAGACTTTTGTGATTTTGCCAAAGTTGTAGCTAAATATTTATACACTTGTCTTGAATTTTCCAGATCCACTTAAATATTTAGTACAGAGTTTTATTCCTTATAAAAACAGTAAGGGGTAACTTACATTGTAACACTTTCACATAAACACTTGCGGTCACTAAGGGAATTTTTTGTAACATATTCATTATAAATATTGTATTTATCTTCTGAATTTTGTAAATTGCTTTTAATCATTTAATTTGATCTTGTACGTATTGTTTGTCACGGCCAGATATTGTGATGCAGCACAGAGCGTAAGCCAAGAACCATTGCCCACATTCGTTTTTGGTTTGTTTTTGTTGTAACAATAGATTAACTGCAATTTCATGTTTATCTCAAAAATACGTTATTTTGTCAAAATAATTCAGTCCTTTCGTTTGGTTCGTTGTTGTGTTATTTTGAGAATAACAGACAAAGGTCATTGTTTATTTTTGTATTAATTTCTAAGTTATGTAAAACAAAAGTACTTTTTTGGAATAATACTGTTTGTTGTATAGTCAAATAACTTGTTTGTGACACATGGCTGTAATGATAATAATAGTAGAATGTGTGCATGTCCAGCCGTCGGCCCCCGGGGGACCATTCAATTTGTGCTTGTACATTTTGTTTTGTAGAATGTAAAAAGTCATTTTTACCTGCTACCCCATATCATTTAGCTCGACTGTCTTAAACAGGGAACAAAACCACACATCAAAAACCATCAAGTCTGAAATTGAAACTAGACATTAAAAATCACTGATGTTTATTCTAATCTGCCAGAAAAGCTCTTTTGAAGCCTGGGGCGCGATCAGCAGGATGCAACATTCTGGAACATTCTCGTAGAAATGCTGTGTACAGTGGAACATGAGCCAAACACACGTTGAACTAGCAATCACGTTGGTGCGGTTTGGGGCATTTCTATCTGGAACGTTCCGGAACGTGTTCATGCTCAATCTAGCCCTCGTATCAACGTTTCTAATGGTCTAATGACATCATACCACGCCACAATGCCAATCACTACTCCATGAAGATGATATATGGTGTAAAAAGCACAAACATTTTTTACTAAAAATAAAAAAAGTATTGTGACCCCTTCCTCTTTTGACTATTTTGTCATTTCATGTTTTTTGTTAGCGTTTGGCTTAACTCCCTCAAATCAGTGTGAAAATCTGAAGAGATGTTAAAGGGTAGGGATTTTGTAAGATACGATGACTCACGAGACAGGATAAAAATGCTCTATATTGTACATGGCATTTTATAATAATTCCATAAAATATTGTAGCATCATATTGTAGCATATTTAAATTGTCCATCATCTTCTTCCTTCACACTGTTGATTTTCCTGGTTGTGCCAAATCAACAGACAACACAAAATTGTTTCAATGAAGGATTTAATTTTTTATATTTACTTTGCACTTAACACTTTGTAACAAAAATCATATGTAAAGTAGAGTGCGGGAGCAGGATTATCATGGGAGGTGAAAGTGGGAGGGGCCAAAAATGACTCCTCCCCTTTGACAGTCCGCAAGTTTTTCTTCTTTTCTGTGAGGAAGCACGACATAGGGCAGCTGTAGAAAGGATTGATGAATGTGCAATGTATTTGCTTTTTGATGACTCAACAAAGCTTGGCTAAATGGGAAAGGCTAAGAAGCCACGTTAAAAAGTAAAAAGAGAGACGCAAGGTTACATTAAAAACATTTGTGAATTTTATCATTTCTGCAATTTGGTTCATGTGTTTTTTTTGCTAATCAGAACATGCTTTCATTGCTTTGTTGCCTTTAGTTTGAGGATCTCACTAAATGGGCAACATTTCTGTAAGGGAAGACTATTCTTTTATTTTGTGTACTTTTTGTTTTGTTTTATGTCCACATTTTCACCTATAACTGTATAAAGATGTTCATTTTACACAATATTTAATTAAAGTATTTCTTGTCTGTGAACAATTTCTCCTGGCAATCCGAATTATTTTAGTAGTTTCAAAACCCATGACGTCTTAGACACGGGTAGACACGTGACTTTCATTCACCACCATGTCTATAACTACGGTTATGTCAGTGAATCAGCCTGGGAACCCAGTCTGTTTAAAGGAGAATTACAGCACAAAGCTAATCCATTAATGTGTTTAACATTCCTGTAAGTCTGTCATCACATCTTCCTCCATCATGTGTTCCATTGAATTATGGCAGGTTAATATCCCAATGGCTCACTTCTATCTGGTCTTGGTAGTTTACAAAATTCTACAACTACTACCAGAGTGGACTTGATACTGTATTTAAACCTACAACTACTACCAGACTGGTCTTACTGTATATAAACCTACAACTACTACCAGACTGGTCTTACTGTATATAAACCTACAACTACTACCAGACTGGTCTTACTGTATATAAACCTACAACTACTACCAGACTGGTCTTACTGTATATAAACCTACATCTACTACCAGACTGGTCTTACTGTATATAAACCTACAACTACTACCAGACTGGTCTTACTGTATATAAACCTACAACTACTACCAGACTGGTCTTACTGTATATAAACCTACAACTACTACCAAACCTGTCTTACTGTATATAAACCTACAACTACTACCAGACTGGTCTTACTGTATATAAACCTACAAATACTACCAGACTGGTCTTACTGTATATAAACCTACAACTACTACCAGACTGGTCTTACTGTATATAAACCTACAACTACTACCAAACCTGTCTTACTGTATATAAACCTACAACTACTACCAGACTGGTCTTACTGTATATAAACCTACAACTACTACCAGACTGGTCTTACTGTATATAAACCTACAACTACTACCAGACTGGTCTTACTGTATATAAACCTACAACTACTACCAGACTGGTCTTACTGTATATAAACCTACAACTACTACCAGACTGGTCTTGGTACAGTATTAAAATCAAAGCTAAAACCAGATTTATATCAGTACCATCCCAAAAAATATAATATTGGAATTAACCCCAACCTAATAGTTAAAAACGTTGTCCACCACTAATGATGCTTCTGGTCTGTCCTAAAATGGGTCCCCCCTGTATTGGTTAACTCTATAGCAGGGGACATGTTGGCATCAGAGGGGAGCACCAGGTCAGTCCTACTCAGCGGGGGGGTATTTTTTTGTATGATGACGCCTGGCTTTCATCTTCCGCTACGGTGCGTCATCATCCGTTAAAGGACGAGTGTCCCGGGGCGCGGTGGGGGGCGGGGGGCTAGAGCCTCTATGGTCAAATCACTGATCCCTGAAGAACAAGTGCAGGAAACGTACAGGAAAAAGCTACTGTATACGATAGATGTCGGCTTCCCCAGCTAGATTATGGTACTCAAATGTCTGCGGATAAATAGCAATAATATCTGAGATTACGATATTCGGGTGTGGACTCATATTGTATAACTAACATGTGAACGCATAATAGTAGAACTGTAGAATGTGCTGTACAGTGACCTTAAAAACACCATCATCTAGGTTCTCTCTGACCTTCAGCGTCCTCCGACCTTTAACCCTTATCACGCACATGTGAGGTGATAAAAACACATCTGGCAACATTGGGAAGGAAACATTTTACATCCCACTTTCTCGTAGTATTTATAATGCTTAAAAGTATTTCTGTAAATAAAAGGGCGAATGTGTCACATCAATGACATGACTAAGTAACACTTAAAAAAGGATTCGTTACAGGAATAATACAGTATTACCATAACTCCATACAGCAATAAGAAAACACTTACGTAATTCAAAATGTCACATGAAACATACAAAGTGCATGTTCCTTTGTCATGCTCGTCAGCCTGGTCGTTCCATGTTTTTGTCAACGCCTCCTTCATTTTCTGATTTTGATTATTTGATTTGATTATTGTCGACATATCCATTGTTTTACAGTAATTGTGTAAATGACATTTGATTTGATGAGATCACTACTTAATGCAGTTGCTAGGCCTATCACAAAAACCACAGACAACAGTGACATTAGTAGATTAAACACACACATCATGATTCACTTTAAAACACTGTGTTAGTATGTGTCATACTTGGTGTATAACATGTGTGGAAAAAAAAAACTAGAGCAATTTGAAGGTAACAAGTAATCCGTTTAGGGGTGAGGGTTAAAGTTCAAATTGGGGTTGTGGATAATAATAAGTTTAAGCATTATGGTTATGTTTAAGCATTAGGGTTAGGTTTAAGCATTATGGTTATGTTTAAGCATTAGGGTTAGGTTTAAGCATTAGGGTTAGGTTTAAGCATTATGGTTATGTTTAAGCATTAGGGTTAGGTTTAAGCATTAGGGTTAGGTTTAAGCATTATGGTTATGTCTAAGCATTAGGGTTATGTCTAAGCATTAGGGTTATGTTTAAGCATTAGGGTTATGTTTAAGCATTAGGGTTAGGTTTAAGCATTAGGGTTATGTTTAAGCATTAGGGTTAGGTTTAAGCATTATGGTTATGTTTAAGCATTAGGGTTAGGTTTAAGCATTATGGTTATGTTTAAGCATTAGGATTAGGTTTAAGCATTAGGGTTAGGTTTAAGCATTAGGGTTAGGTTTAAGCATTAGGGTTAGGTTTAAGCATTAGGGTTATGTTCAAGCATTAGGGTTATGTTTAAACATTAGGGTTATGTTCAAGCATTAGGGTTATGTTTAAGCATTAGGGTTAGGTTTAAGCATTAGGGTTAGGTTTAAGCATTAGGGTTATGTTTAAGCATTAGGGTTAGGTTTAAGCATTAGGGTTAGGTTTAAGCATTAGGGTTAGGTTTAAGCATTAGGGTTAGGTTTAAGCATTAGGGTTAGGTTTACGCATTAGGGTTAGGTTTAAGCATTAGGGTTAGGTTTAAGCATTAGGGTTAGGTTTAAGCATTATGGTTAGGTTTAAGCATTAGGGTTAGGTTTAAGCATTAGGGTTAGGTTTATGCATTAGGGTTAGGTTTAAGCATTATGGTTAGGTTTAAGCATTAGGGTTTGGTTTAGGCATTAGGGTTAGGTTTAAGCATTAGGGTTAGGTTTAAGCATTAGCGTTAGGTTTAAGCATTAGGGTTAGGTTTAAGCATTAGGGTTAGGTCTAAGCATTAGGTTTAATGACAACTTATTTAGTTTTTGGCTCAGTATTTAAGCACATTGGGTTTAAAATAAAACAATGTCTATGAGGTTAACAGGTTTTATCTATCAGTCCATTTTGGGCAAGGTTTCACAATAATAGTGTGCCAACAGCATTTGGACAATTGGCTTTATTGCAATTTCTTTTTTCAAGCCGTTTTGTTTGTTTTCGGCATAAGCGTTTGCCTAAGAGAGTCTTTAATGTCTAGTCTTGATTCCAGAATAATTCTCATTTGCAGTTGCAGTCTGTTATCGGTGTCTGACAGTATGAGGACAGAAGAAGAACCAATGCAAACCCAGTTGGCCATCATCAGGAAGATACATCTGAATAAATTAATCAGAGACCTAGCCAAAAAAAGACATGCCAAATAAAAGTGTTTGGTACAAGATCAAGATAGAATCCTTATAGTTTCATAGAGAACCATCTCTCCCCACTGTGGCCTTGGAAAACGCATGCTCATAATGTTTATTATTGGAATATTTCTTCCTTGTGCCACCAACTTTCTAGCGAATTTACTGATCCTAAGATGGATTCACAAACAGTAAGTCACTTTGGATAAGAGGAAGTGACTTTACTAATTGAGTAACATGTTCATGTAAACCATTTAGCCAGGTAGAAATCTTTTGGTTCGGGGTATAACCCATTTTAATTCAGGAACATCCTTTCTACCAAGGGTTCTAATGAGAACCAGAAAAGGTTATTTGGAACAAAATATTATTGCACAGGCTGATTCACTCACATTTGATCAAAAAATGTCTCCCCAGTCGGGACAGCCAAATAAATATTAATATGTCAGCTGTATACCTTTATTCATATTATTCAGAATCAATTTCTCTATTAGGCATGTACTAATTGTTTTCAATCTTTTGGACTTTTTAGCCAAGTTCACGCAGACAAAGTCCAGAATCAATGTATTTAAAGGGCAAGGTGATCTTTTGTCTATAAAGGGGTGGCATCGTTCATAGCACTGATGCTGAAAAAGGCCTTTGTGAAATCTATACTAATCAACAGAGTCAGGCAGCAGGATATAAAGGCCTGAGGAGGCCAGACCTCTCTTTAAAACAACCCACCCCCCAGCACCCCCCACCCCACATCTTATCTGTCTTTCTGAGAGCTCTCGGAAAGCAGGTCGGAAAATGTCAATTTCTCATCAAGACAACGCTGTTTGCGTCCATTTCATTTGAACAATTAAGAGAATGCAGAGAGTTGCTGATTGGCAGCTGATTGTGTCACATGGGCCTGTCTGGGACCACACAGGGAAACTGATAGGATTGCTGGCACATCAATATGCCAAAGAACCACATCTGAATGTCTGAATATGACCCCTTAAGATACCTCAGTTCTGGGTGATTCAGCAACTGATAACCAAAAACACAGACTTGTGAATATACACACACACACACACGCACACACAGTGTATCTGACGCTGGCATTTGGCACTAGCACACTGGATAACTGCGACGGACGACGGGGCTGTGTTCAGAGGTTGTTCAAACAACGCAGCCTCTGTTTCATTTCTATTTGACTAGCCAATTGATTTTAAAACAATATTCAAACCGAGTTTCAATATCCCATCATGCCTTGGGTCAGGAAGAGGCGTGAACGCTGGCAGCCGGAAGACTGATGAGGGTGAGGAACATGTTAAACCCCTGTCTGTTTTTATCTCAACTCAGAGCTGCTTGTCCAGAGCCACACCTGTGTTGCAGGGCAACCTGTAATGCCCTGTTTACAACTGCTACTAACTTGGATCCTTCATCGGGATCTTCTCCTGATCTTGGGTTAGGATTTGCTTACCCATATAAGATCAGATTGGACCGTAATATTGTGGTCTGGGGTGGTTCAGTGGTCTTGCATATTGACACACACACACGCACATGTACACACACACACACATACTGCTGTCTATAGACACACACACACACAAACACACACACACACACACACACACACACACACACACACACACACATACTGCTGTCTATAGACACACACACACACAAACACACACACACACATACTGCTGCCTATAGACACACACACACACACATACTGCTGCCTATAGACACACCCACACACACATACTGCTGCCTATAGACACACACACACACACACACACACACACACATACTGCTGTCTATAGACACACCCACACACACATACTGCTGTCTATAGACACACACACACATACTACTGTCTATAGACACACACACACATACTACTGTCTATAGACACACCCACACACACATACTGCTGCCTATAGACACACACACACACACACATACTGCTGTCTATAGACACACACACACACACACACACACACACACACACACACACATACTGCTGCCTATAGACACACACACAAACTGCTGCCTATAGACACACACACACACACACACACACATACTGTTGTCTATAGACACACACACATACACACACACACATACTGCTGCCTATAGACACACACACACATACTACTGTCTATAGACACACACACACACACACATACTGCTGTCTATAGACACACACACAGACACACACACATACTGCTGTCAATAGACACACACACACACACACATACTGCTGTGTCATCTGTTTTCCCCACTTTCACTATCTAGTAATGAAAGACTGAAAATGCTTTAAAAAATATATCAATATCCGATTGGCCCTTAATATCGTACACACGTGTAAATATGTGAGACAGACAGAGGACCCATGTTGGAGCCAGGTTCTGCCAGAGTGTGTGTGATTACACGGTGCCCTCTGGTGTCTCTCCGACCAGGTCCAGGCGGCTCTGGGAACAACGGGTGTACTGTTACCGTCAGGCCGTATCAGTCTGGAGGAGTCCCAAATGCTCTCCTATATTCCTGAGTAGAGACAAACTTGTGACCGAGACCCGAGGGGGAACAGGCTGTTATTTAGAACTCACCCTGGGACTGGGAGTTGGGAGACAGTCATTCGGCATACATGGAGATTGCCATGGGTACAGACAGTTGGGACTGTAAAAACAAAGATTATGCCATGAATCGGGAATGCGGGGGAAGGGACTGCACCCGTACAAAAACGAGAGAGGGAAATCAAAGCTGCCAAGATAATGGGAGCCGGCCACGGTGTCTCCTGTTGCCTGGACAAAGGAAGGGCAAAATACGATAATATAACTAGAACTGTTTGAGAGCTACAGTAACAAATGGGATTTATACAATAGAGTAATGTGTGTTTTACATTCTCTCAAAACGTTATCTTATTTATGGAACAAAGGTTTTTGTAAAACTATGAAACAGTTGTCAAAATCAGTTTAACTGTTAATGATGGTGTAAGGCGAAAGCAATTTGATTTATTTTTCTTTAGGTAGAAAAAGTTAAAGTTACTTCAATTAAATATTACTGACGTCTGAAAGAACGGTTTGTTTGTTATCAACAAATCATAAAATAATCGTGTCGTAATCTAGGCATGGCAAGAAGAATTAGCAATATCTGAGAGACAAAGTCTACCAAATGCAGCTCGATTCAGATTGAGGAGATATTTTAAGTCTACTGCTTCAAAACACCTTCTGTGTGTCAAAACATGTAAATTACATTTCACAACATGGGTCAAATAATGTTAGCACCACAACATGGTAGGGTCAAATAATGTTAGCACCACAACATGGTAGGGTCAAATAATGTTAGCACCACAACATAGTAGGGTCAAATAATGTTAGCACCACAACAGGGTAGGGTCAAATAATGTTAGCACCACAACAGGGGTCAAATAATGTTAGCACCACAACAGGGTAGGGTCAAATAATGTTAGCACCACAACAGGGTAGGGTCAAATAATGTTAGCACCACAACATAGTAGGGTCAAATAATGTTAGCACCACAACAGGGTAGGGTCAAATAATGTTAGCACCACAACAGGGGTCAAATAATGTTAGCACCACAATAGGGTAGGGTCAAATAATGTTAGCACCACAACAGGGTAGGGTCAAATAATGTTAGCAACACAACAGCTCAAGCCTGTAGACGTTACAGGATAAGAAAAAAGTTTACAACAATATTATCGCGCCTCAACTGCGTTTGTGTCTGATGATATTGGTTGCCATGGGAGCCATTTGTGTGGTGGGGGGGTTGCAGACACTGCAGAAATGATTGTGGCAATAATTATGACGACAGATGCACTCCGCCTTCAGCTAGCCTCGCTTGCCTTTAATCGAGTGACTCTGAACTCTGACCTTTGACTTGACCTCAGAGTGCCCGCACGTTTAAATGAGCAAATCCGTGACTTCTACCGCTGCATATGAGTCAGCATTGACTGAGGATTTATAAAAATGTAATGACCACATTAAAAACGCTGATACGGGATAACGATTAGATTTTGTTAATAACGAGTGTTGGGTTTGTATGATTGAATGAAGGTCATGCTGAGAAATTAGGGCATATTAGGCAGAGTTATAGATTTGTGTGTGTTCTGTATTAGAGTTTAGTTAGATGTGATTATACGCCGGGTGGTGGGGCAGGTTAGAATGCTCTGGTTTGCGGCAAGTGACCGTATCAATAACAGCTGGAGAATTAGCATGAAAAAACGAATGAAACAAACAAGTATTGTTGACATTTGCCAGATATACATTTTTCTTTGTGTTTCCCACGTCTCCAGCCCACAACTCTAGCCCAGGTCTCTAGCCCACGTCTCTAGCCCACATTTCCAGCCCACCTCTCCAGCCCACCTCTCCAGCCTACGTCTCCAGCCCACCTCTCTAACCCACGTCTCCAGCCCACGTCTCTAGCCCACATTTCCAGCCCACGTCTCTAGCCCACATTTCCAGCTCACGTCTCTAGCCCACATTTCCAGCCCACCTCTCTAGCCCAGGTCTCCAGCCCAGGTCTCCAGGCCACCTCTCCAACCCATGTCTCCAGCCCACGTCTCCAGCCCACCTCTCTAACCCACCTCTCTAACCCACCTCTCTAACCCACCTCTCCAACCCACGTCTCCAGCCCACGTCTCCAGCCCACCCCTCTAACCCACCTCTCCAGCCCACCTCTCCAGCCCACGTCTCCAGCCCACCTCTCCAGCCCACCTCTCCAGCCCACGTCTCCAGCCCACGTCTCCAGCCCACATCTCTAACCCACCTCTCCAGCCCACATCTCTAACCCACCTCTCCAGCCCACCTGTCTAACCCACCTCTCCAGCCCACATCTCTAACCCACCTCTCTAACCCACCTCTCCAGCCCACGTCTCCAGCCCACGTCTCCAGCCCACATCTCTAACCCACCTCTCCAGCCCACATCTCTAACCCACCTCTCCAGCCCACCTGTCTAACCCACCTCTCCAGCCCACATCTCTAACCCACCTCTCTAACCCACCTCTCCAGCCCACCTCTCTAACCCACCTCTCTAACCCACCTCTCTAACCCACCTCTCCAGCCCACCTCTCTAACCCACCTCTCCAGCCCACGTCTCCAGCCCACCTCTCCAGCCCACATTTCCAGCCCACATCTCCATCCTCTTGCGTACTGTATATTGTACACTGAGAGTGAGGAGGTGTGGACACTGCTCATCCTTCAGACAAACAGGTGACTGACCTCCAACATTCTATTGTTAGCCGTCACTCGCTGGGTAATTGGCGAGGAACGATATGATTCATTAGTCAAATCAATGATCCAATCATTGTGAGAATCAGCCAGCCTCCTGATTGTTGTCAATAGATTACACGCCTACACGCCAAACACCTTTTTCACAGCCAAAAGGACAACCAATGTTCATTCCACATATGACACCGTTCTGAGAACGAGTTAAGTACATTCTAAATACTCTTGCAGATGATGGGGTTTGGGTGACTTGTCCTTGAGATTAAATAAATCTACAGACAGTACAACATAATTTTACAATAATGACATACATGCTAAACACAATATTACATAAATACAACCGACAAAAATACATGAATATACAAACAATCTGTCAGAAACACTACCGACAATACAAAACACATGCCACAGATCTTAGGGAGAAATGGGGAGCTCAAAGCAACCGACAGACAAACGGAATCGCTGTGTGTAATTGTTTGCATTTTGTACCAGAGGCTAATTATCTCCGGATCGTCAAATGGTTTCCTCACACCTGTCTCATGCGGCTTAACGTTCCACTGATAGTTCCTGTCAGGCAAGGTAAATAACACCGGTGGATTTCCGCTCATCGTGTTCACATTTACAGACGTCGACTTACTGAGGTGACACGGAAGCAAATTGACTTAACATGCACACATTGTAATGGCTTCACCTCTGCTCGGGAGATTCGCTACGACACAAGTCTACTATGAGTACAGCAACACCTGAGCCGCGCTCCAGCGACCTCCCTGAGCCACAGAGCCCACGGTGCAAAGAGGCTTAGCGCTATCTCTACTGCTCACTGAATAAATAACTCCGGACGGCTTCTAAACCAGACATGGGCTCCTGTGGTCCAAACGGCATCCTGTATCCTCTATGGTACACTACGTTCAACCCGGAACCCGTTGGAAGGGCTTTGGGCTGGCGAGTGCAGTAGAGGGAGAATAGGGTTGTGTTTGGACCTCACCCGGCGTGGTGTTGGATGGAGACGGATCGGAGGGAACATTTAGAGATGTTAGCGGCTACGTCACACTCCCTGATTCAGTGAATTTAATGTGGAAGAGATTATAAGTCATGTAGCTAAGTGCAGATAGCCATGAGAAGCTTAAAGACCCCACCAAAAAAAGGAGATTCTGGAGACACTAAGCTGAATATAAATGGTAAAGTGACAATGAATCACAAAAGAGAGATTAACCTTTAATACTCGTTGTAACCAAAGAGCATGCTGTAGTGGCTTACTGTAAGAGTGAATGCTGTAAGAATGCTGTGAATCTGGTCTGCGCACTTTCTTTTCTGCTCAGTTTAGCCCATGCTATCGACAGATTTTACCGCTGTATACGTCAGAGGAAGTACAAGACAACTCGGGATTTCAACAAGCAAACTTGTGGTGGCTGGCCTGCCTCATTTATCTCTGCGTGAAGATCTTTGCAGTGAGATGTCCTTGTCGCTGTGGTGATTGGGTTCTTGTATCTCCTACTCATAAAGACAGCAGAGAGCAGACTGAAAAGAGGTGTAGTATCTTAATTTGAGCGGATTTCTGTGGAGGTAATTATAGATACAGATAAATAATGTCAATGCATTTTTTTGGATTAAGCCTGACGTCTGCTTTTAAGCCAAAATGACCAACGAAACCGAACACCAACTCACTTTTAATACGCCGCACGTTTGCGTTCCCTCTAGTGAGCTAAGAGACGCCAGCGACAAGGCGAATGTCAAATTAAGACACTGCATTTGTTTCTGACTTCATCAGACTGTGGGTGGGTGTCTTTGTAGTAAAAGACAGATGGTGCGCTTTAGAGTGTGGTGCTCCTGTAATGATGTGCAAGGACAAGTTTGTGCTGATTCCGCTGTAAAACATCCCTGACATCAAGGCTCATCTGACTAGCTAGTACACCTGTTCTGTGATGAATCATGTGAAAGCATGTACGGGGACATTAAAGACACGCTGCACTGGGTTTGAATCTTACACACTGTGCCATACATATCCAGCCAGACAGCCAGAGAACCCACCTGGTTTCACCGTGTATTGTGTTGATCTTACCGAGAAACGCAGCGAACGCATTGATGAAACATTTTGACGAACATTTGTGAGCAAGCAGCTGCTGATTGAAGGGCTACTGCTGTCCCTCTGCTGGCGCCGACTCTGCTTCTGCATTGGGGACAGTTTTACTATTTTTATTTATTTACTGTGATGTGGTTGTTGTTTTTAACAGGCAATGTATTATCTGTCAGTGATCCTGGATGACAGCGTCAGCTGAATGACTCAAATGTTAGCGTATCCCTCAGGTATGGCAGGAATACAACAACCAGGTCCGCTTCTGTAGAGATCCGCGAAGATCTGGACCGACCAGTGAATTCATCAATGGCTGTTGGCAAAGAACGACAGCGGAGAAAAATTCTATGCTTTTTCCCCCCCGCTGGGAACTGGACCGAAAAGAGATAGCTACCTGTAACCTGTAGTGTCCGGGTCAGTGGGTCAGTTTGAGGCAGAGCCATATTGAAAGAGAGGTGTACCAGAACATAACACCAGCGTCCCCAGGAACACCCTACGACCTATGTGGCAGGTTCGTTCCAACTAGAGCTCCACTGTCCCCCTGCGATATATGAGGTTCACTAAACATACCGTGGGCCGTCATCACGGGTACGGAGAGGCCTCACGCTGAAAGACTTGACGAACCCGGTGAACGTCACCCAAACCTTCACTGTGAATCAATCTCCGACTTTCAGAAAGCATTTTGTCAAAGGAGTGCATTAAACTGACTTGTTTTGGCTGTTGCTCCGTACGGTTGTCTGTGAAAAAAACATGTCACACAAATGAAAACCACAGATTTACCAGACTAAGAGATTCTGGCGTCGTCCCTTGCAAAGCTCAAAACCAACAGAGTCCTTCAGAAAACAGACTTAATGCATTTCTGAACTTGGCCTACATCCATCTATGGTGGATAAAAAAGTGTCTCCAATCATCAATCAAAACTGGTCAGCTTAAGATAGCACATAGAATAGGGTTACAGCCTTGACAAGCAACGCGTCTCCTCTACTTTAACAGTCCAAAATGGTGTTCCGGTTTAACTTCAATCCCGACCAATAGAAGAACAGGTGGACAGATTTCCAAGTTCGCTACGACTGCCAAGCTTCCTTCACACACCCTCCCAATATTCCCACTTTAATTGTGCCACTTGAGAAATTTACGTGCCTGTGAATATGGCATGAATCTTAGGCTTATTGCGGCGTCATTAGCAGCCACATTTAAGCAACATCTGTGCGCTATAGAACTAATTGAAGGAGCAGAAGCGGCAGCTGTAAATCCACAGGAAGATGGCAGTTTTCGCCCGGCACTGCTGAGCTAGCTAGTGACTGTCAGCCTGTTCGGGCAATCTGCTAGTCAATGTATAGTGCAAACACAGAACAGACCATGTCCAAGCCATGCAGAGAGAAAGCTAATGATGCTATTAGCTAACATTGTTGTACCAATCTCAGCCAGTTTGTTTGGTAACGTAGTCGTTCCGGTTGCCAGTCTGGTGTCACAACAGGCTTAAAGAATCTTTGCCCTGCTTATATATATTTGGACACCAGTGTAAACTCATAAAGACACATGTAGACCTATACCCACACACCAAAATACGGGCACACACACACCTTAATACGGGCACACACACACACACCTTAATAAGGGCACACACACACACACACTTTAATACGGGCACACGCACACCTAAATACGGGCACACACACACACCTAAATATGTGCACACACACACACCTAACTATGTGCACACACACATACACACACCTAAATGTGGGCACACACACCTAAATACTGTCTACCACTGAATTGATTTTATTACATAATCACAAAACATTTACCCATCCCTTCTTCCCTTCTGTTGTTCTGCACAGTGTGGTTCTAGGATGTCTGTATTATACAGTGTGGTTCTAGGATGTCTGTATTATACAGTGTGGTTCTATGATGTCTGTATTATACAGTGTGGTTCTAGGATGTCTGTATTATACAGTGTGGTTCTATGATGTCTGTATTATACTGTGTGGTTCTAGGATGTCTGTATTATACAGTGTGGTTCTAGGATGTCTGTATTATACAGTGTGGTTCTAGGATATCTGTATTATACAGTGTGGTTCTAGGATGTCTGTATTATATACAGTGTGGTTCTAGGATATCTGTATTATACAGTTTGGTTCTAGGATGTCTGTATTATACAGTGTGGTTCTAGGATGTCTGTATTATACAGTGTGGTTCTAGGATGTCTGTATTATACAGTGTGGTTCTAGGATGTCTGTATTATACAGTGTGGTTCTAGGATGTCTGTATTATACAGTGTGGTTCTAGGATGTCTGTATTATACAGTGTGGTTCTAGGATGTCTGTATTATACAGTGTGGTTCTAGGATGTCTGTATTATACAGTGTGGTTCTAGGATGTCTGTATTATACATTGTGGTTCTAGGATGTCTGTATTATACAGTGTGGTTCTAGGATGTCTGTATTATACAGTGCGGTTCTAGGATGTCTGTATTATACAATGTGGTTCTAGGATGTCTGTATTATACAGTGTGGTTCTAGGATGTCTGTATTATACAGTGTGGTTCTAGGATGTCTGTATTATACAGTGTGGTTCTAGGATGTCTGTATTATACAGTGTGGTTCTAGGATGTCTGTATTATACAGTGTGGTTCTAGGATGTCTGTATTATACAGTGTGGTTCTAGGATGTCTGTATTATACATTGTGGTTCTAGGATGTCTGTATTATACAGTGTGGTTCTAGGATGTCTGTATTATACAGTGTGGTTCTAGGATGTCTGTATTATACAGTGTGGTTCTAGGATATCTGTATTATACAGTGTGGTTCTAGGATGTCTGTATTATACAGTGTGATTCTAGGATGTCTGTATTATACAGTGTGGTTCTATGATGTCTGTATTATACATTGTAGTTCTAGGATGTCTGTATTATACAGTGTGGTTCTAGGATGTCTGTATTATATATTGTGGTTCTAGGATGTCTGTATTATACAGTGTGGTTCTAGGATGTCTGTATTATAAAGTGTGGTTCTAGGATGTCTGTATTATACAGTGTGGTTCTACAGTGTCTGAATTATACAGTGCAGTTCTACTGTGACACGTGGTTAAAAACGAATTCCTTGTACGTGAAACGAACCTGGCGAATAAAACACTTTCTTATTCTAATACATACCCGCACACCGATAAACAACCTTATTTGTCCAATGGTTACATGGTCTTCATGTCACAGGATTATTTTACCCAAGCCCAAGTCATCGCAATGCTTGTGCAAAACAAAGTAAACCGTTTTTCCAGACAAAGGCAGACAATTAACCATCGACCAAAATGCAAACTTTTCACATAGTCATTGGCTTGGTGTTGTTTTTGAAAAATGCAGGCCATTATAAGAGCTATTGAATTGGGAGATCCATTCAATGAATCCTGGGTCGATTCCTCTCCCCGAGCACATTCAAACCGGATAAGAGCCTTGGTGGTCACATGAGTGACCTACGTTGCCCCGTGGTAATTGTTTAACCGGTGGCGTTTAGAAAAGCCCAAACAGAGAGGGTCCGTAGACAATGGGGACAGGAGGGTGAGGACGGGCGAGGACGAAGAGCGGAGGAGAGGGGTTTTCCAAAGTCCGGCTGATTAGTGTGTTTGTCTACTATTCAGCTTCATTAGGACACTGGCACGTCTCGCTTGTTAGCCGGGTGCCGGGTGCCGGGTACCGGGTACTCCTGGCCAGGTCTCCATCGGGCGGTAGCTGCCAGACACACTGAGAAAGTGATACAGGCGAAGAAACCTCTAAAATCTGCTGCATAACACATTCGGCTGGTATGGATCCAGCCACTATTGAAAATCAATAGCCACATAACAAGGAGAGGGTCAGAGGGCATAGGAATTAAGCATTTTAAGCACTTCTGCTGCAGTCTTCCTCTATCCCCCACTCCTCTCCCCCTCCTCTCCCCCTCCTCCCCTCAGTCTTCTCCTCTCATGCCCTATATTCTTCTCCTCCTCCGCTCCAAGCCTTCCCACCCCGCTCTCCTACCATTTTCTTCTCCTCCCTATCTGCTTATATTTGCGTTCTATTTACTATATAAACACTAACATTCAATAGTTTGGAGTCAATTCTAAAAAAGTTTTTTTGAATAGCAAATATAGAAATTGACACGGTTTAAAATCTAAATATTTCATTTAAATAATTATTGTGTCCTTCAAACATTGTAGTTGTCTAACAATCCTCCCTTTTGCAGCTATTAAGACCTGTGGCGTTTTAGTTGTCAAATAGTTGAGACAACCTGGAGAGATTTCACCTCATTCTTCCTGAAGCACCTCTCGGAAGTTGGATCGACATGATGGGCACTTCGTACGTAACATCTGGTCGAGATGCTCTCACAACAGCTCAATAGGCCTGAGATCCTGTGACACTCATTATAGACAGAATACCAGTTTACACAAACTTTTAAACCATTGTGTGTGTAGCTATATAGGTAATACATATTTGTTTTGGTGGTTTGAATCAGTTGGCAGATGATAATGGTTTTTTAGACAGTTAAAAAGTTCTTACTCAATACAAATGGTATTCTTTTTTTGTATCATTTTTTTTATTGAAAAGTAAAACAGATTATCCTGGGTGCTAGTCTGAATACTTAGGACCATGTGATATTTCAGTTTATATTTTTTAATAAATGTGCAAAAATGTCAACAATTCTGTGTTTTTCTGTCAATATGGGGTGCTGTATGCACAACAATGAGGACAAATTTTAACTTCAATGATTTTAGCAAATGGCTGCAATTTAACAGAGTTTGGAAAATTTCATGGGGTCTGAATACTTTCCGTACCCACTGTATACAGTAGATAATATTTATCTGAGCAATTTGAAAGAGTTTGACTAAGGTCAGTTATACTCCAATAAGAAGTCAAGATTTGTGATTGTGTTGAACTGCATGTTCTCTTGAGAAATTACATGTCAAAATGAACAGTGGCCATTTTGTTCAACTCTAGAAAAATAATTTAAACACCTGTATGTGTTAATTTGGTGTTATTGGCTTGTTGGGCTCTGGAGGTTTGCTATCTACAGAGGACAAACCGTAAGATATATTGAACAATATTAAATGAATACTGATTTATAACCCAGGTATTTAAAAAACAACATGTTTTACTGGATTTGGATAAAAAAATATATATATATTGTGAAAATAACGAGTGAAATAAAGCCAGGAACTAAGACACATGCCGAGTCTTTAGCTTTGGGATAAGGCGTTTAGAGCAGCAACAGAAAACCATTCAGTAACGCTGGGGTGTCGGTTACAAGAGTGCACACAGAAAGGTAAAATAATAATATTACAAAATGCTGAAATGGAAACTCTGTGGTGCTTGGAGAGCTGTGACCATGATGATTGCTCTGGTGTAAATTCATTCTCAATGGAAAAAGCCTTAGAAAAAATATTCCACATATTATACACATTCTCAAGGGCGGCTTATCAACTGTTGAGAACAAGCATTAATATCAAGTGTTCTTACTTTCATTAGAGCTTAGCTGGGTTCATATCTTCACTCAATACACATTTATACGGCTTGAGTGGTCAACAGTGATTTGACTTGCTCAGTAGGGAGGCTTTTCAAAAATTAATATTATAGATCTGAGTAACATAAACTCTGACTTTAGTGTATTTTCCGATTTCAATATACAGAGCAATGATTTAAATTTTGTTGGATTTTTTCAGATGAACATTACGTATGAAAGACAAGTTCTTTGTCTTGGAGGTTGTATAGTAATACCACATATTGTATTTTCTTTATCTCAGACTGGCACCAGACTGGCACCAGACGGGCACACCTGGGTCAAAATAAAACGAACAATAGCTATTGTAAAAACCTTAAAAATAATTATAAAAAGAAACAAAAAGTGTGAATAAAATATTGTGAAATTTGCCTCAGTCTGTCACACACACACGCACACACAGACACACACGCACACACACACACACACACACACACACAAACACATCAGTGTGTACTATAGTTTTCAATGCCATAAGCTCATTGCTGAAAACTTTAAAATGGAAATCTGTCTGAGCCTTGCCTTCATCAATCAAGCGACACGTAAAGGCAAAAGTGTTCCCTTCAACGTTCACTCCACCGCGCTGCCACCAGCCCTTGTTTTCCCCCTACAAGTGTTCCCTTCAACGTTCACTCCACCACGCTGCCACCAGCCCTTGTTTTCTCCCTACAAGTGTTCCCTTCAACGTTCACTCCACCGCGCTGCCACCAGCCCTTGTTTTCTCCCTCCAATCTCCCACCACTGTGTATGGATCTTTGTCCAGGCAGGGGTTACCCAGGGCTGGTGTTGCCCAGATGTCCCTGCCTGTCTGGGGGAGAAAGGGCTTGTGCCACTGGGTCTGTACTAGGAGAGATCCAGGGGGTCTAATACCTGCTTGGTGAACATCAGCCTGGGTTAGACCTGAGCTAAGGGCAGTCAGTACCTGGGTCTTTATACAGGCAATCTGAATCTGCCACATAGCTAGACATGACCATGCTCAGCCTGGCCCAGCGCCAGAACACACGCGCACAAGCTCACAGTCAGACTCTGTTACGCTGCTTTTTGTCAACCTTCCCCCAAGAGATGTTTCTTCTGAAAATAAATCATTTTTGCCGAGGCAAAAGTTTCAGTAACCCACAAAACAAAACATTGCTCTTATGAAAATACACACAAGCGTTAATTGCATCATATCAAGTGTTGTAAAACAATAACATATTTGCTTTTCTGATTGCAGAGATCCTTCGATGTGAAAAATGCCCTTTGACACTTTGCAAAGCTTCTGTGGTATTTACAGGGATAGTTAGCTAGACAAAGACTATTACTTGGCGTCTAGTCACACTGACCGACTAGACAATTTCTCCAAATGCGGGTTAGAAAGCACATGCATACATTTAAAAGGACAAATACTCTATAAAATCTAATATATAACGTATGTACTGTGTAAAGTCATAGTCGAAACGATGAACCCCAGAACACTTAACAAGTGTAGGTAATCAAAAATATACAGGAGCACAGCAAATGATGAGTGTTTTTTCCCATTGTCTAGAACATTTAGCAGAGAAAGGCCCTGATGAGCCAATCAAACTAGAGACAGTTGACTGTACGCCACGTGAGATCTGAGCCCGTTTCTGAGCCAGTCACTCTAACGGCCAAGTGAAAACCTAGCAAAAGGCTGACACTGTTCTGCACCTTCTGCTCCAGCTTTGCTTCTCTCGCCCCCGTCCAAATATTTCCCTTTTGTAATCTCCATCTTGACGGATTTAAGATGGGCGTGACACCGAGCCGACACCCACACAGACGGCCTCGTTCCATGAGCACCCCAAAACCACATGGTGTATTTATCAGTATGCACATTGTGTTACAGTTTCTAAATAAATACAAGGTCATTGCCAAAACAATGTCCAAAAATGGGTCTGAAATCTAACACTCCGTCACGACTGGGTGAGGGTGCAGAAACGAGGAACATGCCAGGCGCGGAGTGGTAGAGTTTGAGGTGATTTCATATTTCCTTTCACCAATACAAACAAACACACTAGAAAAAAACACTGGTACCCACTTGTACACTGAGACAAAACAACAAATAAAGTGACAATGCGCATAGACGTAAATTACTCTCTCTCTCTTTCTCTCTCTCTCTCTCACTCTCTCTCTCTCTCGCTCTCGCTCGTAACATCTCACACAACACAGCTCACATGACATTAAACAATACCAGACAAAGTCACCTTACACAGAGGGGAGACTTATATAGTCTGTCCTAATGAGGAGATGGGCACCAGGTGTGTGTGATGACATGACAGGGAAGTGATTAACATAGAAACATAGATGGCTAGAAGGCCGGTGACTACGCAAGTCCACCCGTCGACGGTTGTGGAGCTTCAGGGTTAGTTGTGACACACACTTAGCTGTAATTCTGCCTTCATCTGTGTTGGTAAACAATGCAACATTTTAAGAGTAAAATAAAAATGACAATTAAAACACCATCGACAGCAAAACGATAAACTGTTAGCAGACGGCGGTGATGGATTGTGAGGCTGTGGGGAGGAAAAATCCCTTATCAGAATGGGGGTCTCTGGGAGATTTCTGAGGATATAGGAGAAAGTGACGACCTCAGTCCCTCAGCAAGGACCTTTAGCTCTCCTTAAAAGCACAGTCAGCAGTCAGTATCTCACAATTAATAATTCATATCATTGTATGGGGATGGACAACAGCTCTAACTTAGAGAATAAATATCTCAGATGAAAAAAGAATATAAAGAAATTCATGGCTTGTGGATTTTCCTGAATTCTTAGAGTACGTAGCCATCTATAATCAGAAATATATCATTTATGACAGGACATGACTTGGGATATTTTATTCAGAGGTAAAATTGAATTCATTCAGGTTACTGGAGGTAATCTAGTGCAAAGAACACATGTGGGGTTTTTCCGTTGGAATATATCAAGAACAGTCGAGAGACAATCATTTCATCAAGACAAGAACTGCACCACTAGACTCCATCAGAAGTGCAGCTCCATCACTAGACTCCATCAGAACTGCACCTCCACCACTAGACTCCATAAGAACTGCACCTCCACCACTAGACTCCATAAGAACTGCACCTCCACCACTAGACTCCATAAGAACTGCACCTCCACCACTAGACTCCATAAGAACTGCACCTCCACCACTAGACTCCATAAGAACTGCACCTCCTCCACTAGACTCCATAAGAACTGCACCTCCACCACTAGACTCCATAAGAACTGCACCTCCACCACTAGACTCCATAAGAACTGCACCTCCACCACTAGACTCCATAAGAACTGCACCTCCACCACTAGACTCCATAAGAACTGCACCTCCTCCACTAGACTCCATAAGAACTGCACTTCCACATCTACACTAAATAAAAACTGACTCATCACTGAGAAAGAGGTTATAGGAACCATAGGAAGATAAAACAATTATTTGACCCACAAACACGTTTCAATGGAAGCGTCCTCACAGCCCACTCACATCGTCTCCTTACGATCTCCACTTCCAAAAGTGAGGATAACGGCGACAGAATTGTTTTCCTTCGTGGTCAAGGGCATCCGTTTCATTATGGCGGCACTGGCGCCAAAACAAATATTGTTTTTGAATCTTTCATTATCTTTCTCTCTGGAAATGGGCTAAAACAGCATGTGTTGGTATTAGATGCGGCAGGGCCAGCTGTTGCGCCTGACTGCACTGTGACTCAGTGTCAGTGGTTCAAAGCCAAGCCCCGACTGGTGGGTAGGAAATCGGATAGGTCACGAGAGGTAGAGCTCCGCTCTGGAGCCTAAATAACACGGCTATCTTCGTAAACCCGCGTTAAACTCCTCTCCCGCACATTTTGTGAGAGCACTGTGTCTGCAGATTGCAGCCCATCGCCGGATCCTGATGATACAGATGGTCTGGGTGGTGGTGTGTGTGTGTGTGTGTGTGTGTGTGTGTGTGTGTGTGTGTGTGTGTGTGTAGGGGGAGGACGGGGGTCAGAAGAGGTCGTCATAAGAAGACATCTGTCCAAACAATGACAGAGAAGCCCTGGCTGCACATCTACACTTACAGAAGCCACATCGGCGACGGGAGTTATTATTGCAATAACAAGTGAATATAAGGATAACACAACTCTGGGTTGTAATATACTAACATAATAACTGAACAAAGAGCGGGACTCGGGCGAGACTGCCTGCTCACTACAGCCCTACACGGTGCCCTGGCTCGGACCGGACTCCGGGGGAACAGTCGCACACTACGCCAGGGGAAGGGCGCAGTTTGGAACGCGGCCATCGTCTCTGATAAGGAGACAGAGTAATGAAATCCTCAGCGGCAGTACACACACATTTGACAGGTTGAGAGGGTTAATGAACACTGTATCGAATTCTGAGCAAGACAGTCACGCTTCTTAAAGGTTCCCTATTACTGTGGAGTGTGAGCGGCGACTTTATCTGTGTCGGGCATGATTTATGAAGTCAGTCTCAATATCACTGAGTTTAACGACATATAATGGAGGGGTGCAAATTGCTCAATTTGAGGCAAAAATGTGGCACTGATTCCGCCCCCACCCCGTCAAAAAAAAGGAAATACGAGAAAATAGACACATCAGAGAAAAGGAGTGGGAAATACAGACGTTATTTTTTATATTGATTCGGCGTGAATTTAGGGAGGGTGTCGCGTTTATGGGCTTCCCTCTATTGACGGAACGGCGGACTTTAATGTCAAAGGATCCAGTCAGAAAAAAATCTGTCATTAGTCAATTATCCTGTTTCTCTGATCCACTTCCTGTTCACGTGAAGCCCACCAATCAGACACCGTTTGATGCAATTATATTACAGTGAGCAGTTTCAAGCTGCACCACCTCACCTGAGATCCTCCAAGGTGCACCACCTCACCTGAGATCCTCCAAGGTGCACCACCTCACCTGAGATCCTCCAAGGTGCACCACTTCTCCTGGAATCCTCCAAGGTGCACCACCTCACCTGAGATCCTCCAAGGTGCACCACCTCACCTGAGATCCTCCAAGGTGCACCACCTCACCTGAGATCCTCCAAGGTGCACCACCTCACCTGAAATCCTCCAAGGTGCACCACCTCACCTGAGATCCTCCAAGGTGCACCACCTCACCTGAGATCCTCCAAGGTGCACCACCTCACCTGAGATCCTCCAAGGTGCACAACCTCACCTGAGATCCTCCACCGCTCCCCAGACACTTTCCCCCCGATCCTCCTTTCCTAAAATAAGGTAAAAGACAGAATATCGGGACACCTTTAAAATCATCCATTAAGAGAGAGGATTCCGCAGCTACTTGATGTGCCTTAAATCCCCCCTCTCTCTCCCTCCCTCTATCTCTCTCTCTCTCTCCCTCTATCTCTCTCTCCCCCTCCATCTCTCTCTCTCTCTCTCTCTCTCTCTCTCTCTCTCTCTCATACACATACATTCGACCAGGATCACTCTGTCGCTTATCCACTCTACTCCTCTCTGAAGATCTCTCCTTCTCCCTCCCTCCCAACCCTCCCTCCCTACCGCTCTTTTAAATAACTCCCCTTGAGGTTCTGGTGTCACAGAACCTTTCATTAGTGTCGGCTTCAGCCCACTGTCCCAGCGTCATTAGCCATCTTCCAAATCAGAGCTGGTGGAGAGGCCATTCTTCATGTAGACATCTCCCTGTCTCTCTGCCTGCCTGAACCTACCCCCATGCGCTGCACATCCACGCTTCCAGCGAATACTGCGGTATATATACATATACATACATACCAATATTATATCCGGTCCATATGGGGACCCGAACGGGGAGAAGTGTGCCGGTTCCACGCTCATTTGGGCTGTGTGTCCATGTCAGCAGGGTTTCCACAGCAGACAGGAACACGCGCACGTATGGCCTGACAGATTATTGGGTTACAGACACAGCCGACCTATTGACTTGCATGTGTAATAATTACGCTGATGCTTTGGCTTTTAATAAGTTTTGTTCGAAAAAATGTTTTGTTAGCGATAAATATTTACTAAAACGTGTGTGTGTGCGCGCGTGGGTGTCTGCGCGTGTGCACATGCGTGCACGTTCGTAGGTGTGTTTCTACTAAACTACACTGCCCCCTGTTGGAAATCAGACAGAACTGGAGCACAGCAGAGGATAGAGGCTGCCTGGGCACAACATCAATAAGGGCTGTGATCATCTGCTGTGATCACCCCTGCACCCACACACTGGCATGTTACACGCGTGTTGGCATCAGCTGTGATCACCACTGCACCCACACACTGGCATGTTACACGCGTGTTGGCATCAGCTGTGATCACCCCTGCCCCCACACACTGGCATGTTACACGCGTGTTGGCATCAGCTGTGATCACCCCTGCACCCACACACTGGCATGTTACACGCGTGTTGGCATCAGCTGTGATCACCCCTGCCCCCACACACTGGCAGTTACACGCGTGTTGGCATCTGCTGTGATCACCCTGCACCCACACACTGGCATGTTACACGCGTGTTGGCATCAGCTGTGATCACCCCTGCACCCACACACTGGCATGTTACACGCGTGTTGGCATCAGCTGTGATCACCCTGCACCCACACACTGGCATGTTACACGCGTGTTGGCATCAGCTGTGATCACCCCTGCACCCACACACTGGCATGTTACACGCGTGTTGGCATCAGCTGTGATCACCCCTGCACCCACACACTGGCATGTTACACGCATGTTGGCATCAGCTGTGATCACCCCTGCACCCACACACTGGCATGTTACACGTGTGTTGGCATCAGCTGTGATCACCCCTGCACCCACACACTGGCATGTTACACGCGTGTTGGCATCAGCTGTGATCACCCCTGCACCCACACACTGGCATGTTACACGTGTGTTGGCATCTGCTGTGATCACCCCTGCACCCACACACTGGCATGTTACACGCATGGTTGAAACCTAAGTGACACATTTGTTTCCACTTGAACACGTGGTTGACATTTTGCTAAACTATTGTTTAGTGATTCCACCTGCTTACGGAACATCTTTGGGAAGTTCACATGAACTCAGTGATTAATCCCAAATGCGCCTGCTTGTTTTTCCAGGACATGTTTACATTGCTTCTATGTGTTTTGCAATTGTACATATTTATTCAAACTACATGTCGTTATGTTTTTCTGAACTGTATAGAAGCCAGATGTTCGTGTCCGATCAGGCCAGATGAACCCCAGCCCCTCACCCCACTTCCTTTTGTTCCAGTGGCATGTTTGAGTCCTTTTGTCTTCAGTCAGATGGGTGTCGTCCAATCACTCTCTTAGGATGATGTTTGTTCTGTATAAAATGTAAAGTGTCTTTGGGTCCCAGAAAAGCACTATACAATTAATATGTATTATTATAAGTATTATTAATAGCATTGTTATTAGTAGCATTAGTAGTATTATTAGTATTACTATTATTATTATTATTATTAGTAGTATTAGTTGTATTAGTATTATTAATGTTAGTAGTACTATTAGTATTATTAGTAGTAATATTTGTGTTGTAAGTAGTAGTATTATTTATAATATTTGTATTATTATTATTATTATTAGATGAGACACAGTAACTTCCGTGCTCCGGGACGCTGACCCCACTATGACCCCTCATTACCCCTCAGGCCAAGTCCTCCCTGAACTCTAGCTCCTCCCCTTTAGCTCCTGCCTCTTTCCTTTAACCCCTACCCCTCAGCTCCAGCTCCTCCCCTTTAGCTCCTGCCACTTTCCTTTAACCCCTACCCCTCAGCTCCAGCTCCTCCCCTTTAGCTCCTGCCTCTTTCCTTTAACCCCTACCCCTCAGCTCCAGCTCCTCCCCTTTAGCTCCTGCCTCTTTCCTTTAACCCCTACCCCTCAGCTCCAGCTCCTCCCCTTTGAACTCAAGATCTTTCCTCTAAGCCACAGCTCCGCCTCCTCGGCATCAGCTTCTCACCTTCAGCTCCAGCTCCTCCCCCTCAGCTTCAACTCCTCCCCTCCCCCAAGGAACCTTTAATATCTGAGAGAGGAAAGGAACCGAACTAAAGAGACAGTGCTGTGTAGCTGGCTGTATTCAGTCTGATATAAAATGTACAAAAGCAATAGCAAGGCGGGCCAGTGAAGCGCCCCCTGAGGACATTCTCCCTCTAAAACGTGTATTTCCTTTTTGTATTGTTTCCGTCACCATGTAGACCTATTGTGTTACATTGATGTTGCTGGACATATTTTATTGTTTAATATTGGCCGATTGCGCCACTGTAATATTTACAGTTTACTACTGTACTTCTGAAGTATCGAAGTGATTCCATATTGGAAGGTCACAGGAGTTACAAGTTCTGAAAATAAAATACACTTTCTCCGATCTGTACAAGCAGACCATTCCTGGCAAAAAAAAATCTAATACAAATAAAGGAACCTGCAAATGTGGAATCAAATCAAAAACATTTACCATCCAAATCATTATTTTGCATGCCTGTTGATTGGTGAAACACACGCACGACACAAACTGACACACTTTCTCGCTGTCACAGAGAAGATCTGGTAGATTCAGTAGTTTCAATATGTTTTCTATATTGACATAAGTATCTTATTCTGTGAGAAACAGAGATATAATTGTGTTGGGGATCCTCTAAATATCATCCATCACCGAAACACATCGTTGACAATTGAAACATTATCCAGTTGAATTCCAATATCAGGGCCGGATCTCAAGACACAACTGATTTACAAAAGCGACAGGCTAGGTGCTCTCTCTTCCTGTTCAAATTCACACCTCCAAATTAAATTATTGTTATTAATAATCAAGACTTTGGCAGAAGGCATCGCGGAGACGGTGGAACACACTTGCTGTGAAATCGAATTTAACCGGAGCACAAATCCATCACTTTACAGCGTCGTCATTACAAAGGAGATAGATATAAAACTTCCAAACATCACCAATTTGTCTCTCAGATGGCAGAAAGAACGAAGGAGCGGGAGGAGAGGGAGAGTGAGATAAAGAGAGAGAGAGAGAACAGAACATGAAGGTGCAATCCAATCGATGGTGGAATCCCCTGGATTCTGGCTCCGGGTGAATATTTTCTCCAACTTTGCATTTTGACTCTTCTTAGTAAGCGATGGTCCCTCATGGGGCCGGGGTTGTTTTCACTCCGAGGCTCATCAATACCTAAATCCTGGTGAACAAGTGACACGGAGAAGCTTTAATCAATAGCCCCTGCCGTGCTTTTCTCTCCCCTTCTGGTCAAATGGTTCAGGGATACTGACAGCACCGACACTCTGGACATGATGCAAAATCTTTATCAAGGCCCCGCCGAGATGAGTGTTGGTGAAAAACACAACACACACCGTCATTACTGGTCAGTTCATGGCAAAGAGTGTGGAGTCAATTGGCTTGTGTGTGTGTGTGTGTTATGTTGTGAGGGCTGAGTACTCCGCTGGTATTGATTGGTATCTGAAGCATGTTTAGCAGGACAATGGTCAATGCTGTAAAGAGACATAGTTGTCTAGTTCTGGTAAGAACTAGGAAACACTGGGTTGGTTAAGATGCAAGTCTCATACTGACTAAAACATTTATAATAAGTAAAATAGACAGTCTATGAGCCAGTCTATGAGCCAGTCTATGGGCCAGTCTATGTGCCAGTCTATGTGCCAGTCTATGTGCCAGTCTATGAGCCAGTCTCCAGTCTATGTGCCAGTCAATGTGCCAGTCTATGTGCCAGTCTATGAGCCAGTCTATGGGCCAGTCTATGTGCCAGTCTATGTGCCAGTCTATGTGCCAGTCTATGAGCCAGTCTATGGGCCAGTCTATGTGCCAGTCTATGAGCCAGTCTATGTGCCAGTCAATGTGCCAGTCTATGTGCCAGTCTATGAGCCAGTCTATGTGCCAGTCTATGTGCCAGTCCGTGAGCCAGTCTATGTGCCAGTCATGTGCCAGTCTATGGGCCAGTCAATGTGCCAGTCTATGGGGCAGTCCATGTGCCAGTCTATGTGCCAGTCCATGTGCCAGTCTATGAGCCAGTCTATGTGCCAGTCATGTGCCAGTCTATGGGCCAGTCAATGTGCCAGTCTATGAGCCAGTCTATGGGGCATTCCATGTGCCAGTCTATGGGGCAGTCTATGTGCCAGTCTATGTGCCAGTCCAAAAGTACTTATTGGGTAGAAAAGGGTTGAAGGTATTCAGTCATTCTTTATTGCATCGTGCGTAAGGACAACCCATAGCTGTCTTATGTTGTATGTTGTTGTTGACCACTTGTTTCTATGTCATACAACAGAATACCAGGCAGAACCAAATGTTGAAATCCAATTTGTAATTGGGTCATTCAGAGAGCATTGTTATGGGATCTGGAAGCCTTTGTACGTGGACCAGCATTGTGGGTGGTCTTCATTGCAACAGATATTCTGCACACTTATCGGCTAATTAAAACAATTCCGTCTTCAGTTATTGCCCTGCTAAATCCCTGGCGGCCATAATGACAACAGGCTGATTGCAGACCAGATCTAGGATGACTACATAGCAAAACAAAAGTTCCCCAATGGGTCTTCATGCTCCCTTTGAAATGTGTTGCAGTTATCATCTGAGTAGCATGTAATGATAGAACACACATCTTTACAGTGCATTTAGGTTTCATATTTCTAGGTATTCACGGTGACATGTGACCCTGCCTCGCCCAATAAGGAGTCATGGTGATGTTATTTCTCTTCCAATGTGACATACCTTTATTTGTGTTGTCATTGTGACATACCTATATTGGTGTTGTCATTGTGACATACCTTTATATGTGTTGTATTTGTGACATACCTTTATATGTGTTGTATTTGTGACATACCTTTATATTTGTTGTCATTGTGACATACCTTTATTTGTGTTGTCATTGTGACATACCTTTATTGGTGTTGTCATTGTGACATACCTTTATATGTGTTGTCATTGTGACATACCTTTATATGTGTTGTCATTGTGACATACCTATATTTGTGTTGTCATTGTGACATACCTTTATATGTGTTGTCATTGTGACATACCTTTATATGTGTTGTATTTGTGACATACCTTTATATGTGTAGTATTTGTGACATACCTTTATATGTGTTGTATTTGTGACATACCTTTATATGTGTTGTATTTGTGACATACCTTTATATGTGTTGTATTTGTGTGACACCTTTATTTGTGTTGTCATTGTGACACACCTTTATTTGTGTTGTCATTGTGACACACCTTTATTTGTGTTGTCATTGTGACACACCTTTATTTGTGTTTTCATTGTGACATACCTTTATATGTGATGTCATTGTGACATACCTATATTTGTGTTGTCATTGTGACATACCTTAATATGTGTTGTCATTGTGACAAACCTTTGTTTTGTGTTGACATTGTGACACACCTTTATTTGTGTTGTCATTGTGACATACCTATATTTGTGTTGTCATTGTGACACACCTTTATTTGTGTTTTCATTGTGACATGCCTTTGTTTTGTGTTGTCATTGTGACATACTTTATATGTGTTGTATTTGTGACATACCTTAATATGTGTTGTATTTGTGACACATCTTTATTTGTGTTGTCATTGTGACACACCTTTATTTGTGTTGTCATTGTGACACACCTTTATTTGTGTTGTCATTGTGACACACCTTTATTTGTGTTTTCATTGTGACATACCTTTATTTGTGTTGTCATTGTGACATACCTTTATTTGTGTTGTCATTGTGACATACCTTTGTTTTGTGTTGTCATTGTGACACACCTTTATTTGTGTTGTCATTGTGACATACATATATTTGTGTTGTCATTGTGACTCACCTTTATTTGTGTTTTCATTGTGACATACCCTAATATGTGTTGTCATTGTGACATGCCTTTATATGTGTTGTATTTGTGACATGTCATTATTTTCACAGAAACATGACTCAAAATTAAAAGCATCATTAGAGCTTGACAACCTAAAACAGGCTAAACATTGAACATGTGTTTCTCAGGCCCTCACCAAGTATAAGAACAACAAACCAGAAACATGCAATTAAAACCACGTGAGATGCAAAGTATGACTCCATTCATGACGGTAACATGTTATAACAGCCGGACGACAGGCCACAGTTTCAAACGTGAAGTATGTAGTCTGCACTCTGGCTAGTTGGTCAACTTATTAAAGCCTAGGACTATAAACATTCACATGTCACCAAGGCAAACACAGCACAGTTTTATAGTCACTATCTCTTTTTTCATTGAAGTGTCCTTATTGGTTTTCACCAGACGAGAGAGCAAGAAAAATGTTTCTTTAAGCACGGAAGTCAATTAAAATTTCTTATACAGAGGGCGAACTATTAACACAAGCTGATTAATTTAGGTCATAACACAAAGAGAAATAGCAAAGCTTATTAATTAAATAATAAGGGCAATTTCCTTACTATCAGCAGCGTCCAGTCAAATAATAATTGTATAGATGAGAAAAAGGTGAAGCGACTTGGTTCGCTGTGTTTCCATGGCGATGCTGTTTATTTGGATAAATGAGTTGTTGAGATGGAGGGAGACAGGTTAGCTTAATCTTAAAACGGCTTCATCGAGGCCACAGCGGAAGGGTAATCAGTTGATTCAAAAAAGACTGATTAGTCCTTAACATTGTGACATAAGCCATATTACCAAACAGCCTAATCCAGGTTATGGTAGAATAGGGTCATCACAGAAATTAACTTTTTGTTCATTAATTTGTATGGATTAGCAGAGGGCAAAAAGACAGCAAATCTGTTCTAGTTCTTTTCCCCTCCTCATGAAAATAATTTAAAACTATGCATCAGCGGTGTCTGTTGGGTGACTTTGGGGTTAATCAGGCTGATGTGGACCTTTAATTGCTTTCTATTCAGAGTAAATTCATTAGATAATGTTCTCTTCAAAATTCACGAATCAATTTAGCTGAGGAAAAGCACATTAGGAGCAGGGGTTTCGGAGCTATAGGCTGCAAACTGCACGGTCGCCACGTTTTAACAGCAGGCCGCGTCAGCTGGCCCTTCCCTTCAGCAAACACCGGTGTTACGGGCCGAACCCTGATTACTTAAGTAGGGATTTATTTGAAATCTATTTCTTCTGCCCCGTTATTAATGTCTCTTCGCTGTTTAACCAAACGCTGCCCGACTGGATTGGTTCGGTTCCGGGGCTGAAACGCTCACTCCTCACACTGAAGGGTTCCACTCCTCACACTGAAGGGTTCCCCTCCTCACACTGTAGGGTTCCATTCCTCACACTGAAGGGTTACCCTCCTCACACTGTAGGGTTCCACTCCTCACACTGAAGGGTTCCCCTCCTCACACTGAAGGGTTCCCCTCTTCACACTGAAGGGTTCCCCTCCTCACAATGAAGGGTTCCCCTCCTCACACTGAAGGGTTCCACTCCTCACACTGAAGGGTTCCCCTCTTCACACTGAAGGGTTCCACTCCTCACACTGAAGGGTTCCACTCCTCACACTGAAGGGTTCCCCTCTTCACACTGAAGGGTTCCACTCCTCACACTGAAGGGTTCCACTCCTCACACTGAAGGGTTCCCCTTCTCACACTGAAGGGTTCCCCTCTTCACACTGAAGGGTTCCACTCCTCACACTGAAGGGTTCCACTCCTCACACTGAAGGGTTCCACTCCTCACACTGAAGGGTTCCCCTCCTCACACTGAAGGGTTCCACTCCCCACACTGAAGGGTTCCACTCCTCACACTGAAGGGTTCCACTCCTCACACTGAAGGGTTCCACTCCTCACACTGAAGGGTTCCACTCCTCACACTGAAGGGTTCCCCTCCTCACACTGAAGGGTTCCCCTCTTCACACTGAAGGGTTCCCCTCTTCACACTGAAGGGTTCCACTCCTCACACTGAAGGGTTCCACTCCTCACACTGAAGGGTTCCACTCCTCACACTGAAGGGTTCCCATCCTCACACTGAAGGGTTCCACTCCTCACAATGAAGGGTTCCCCTCCTCACACTGAAGGGTTCCACTCCTCACACTGAAGGGTTCCCCTCTTCACACTGAAGGGTTCCACTCCTCACACTGAAGGGTTCCACTCCTCACACTGAAGGGTTCCCCTCTTCACACTGAAGGGTTCCACTCCTCACACTGAAGGGTTCCACTCCTCACACTGAAGGGTTCCACTCCTCACACTGAAGGGTTCCCCTCCTCACACTGAAGGGTTCCCCTCTTCACACTGAAGGGTTCCACTCCTCACACTGAAGGGTTCCACTCCTCACACTGAAGGGTTCCACTCCTCACACTGAAGGGTTCCCCTCCTCACACTGAAGGGTTCCACTCCCCACACTGAAGGGTTCCACTCCTCACACTGAAGGGTTCCACTCCTCACACTGAAGGGTTCCACTCCTCAAACTGAAGGGTTCCACTCCTCACACTGAAGGGTTCCCCTCCTCACACTGAAGGGTTCCCCCTCTTCACACTGAAGGGTTCCCTCTTCACACTGAAGGGTTCCACTCCTCACACTGAAGGGTTCCACTCCTCACACTGAAGGGTTCCACTCCACACTGAAGGGTTCCCTCCTCACACTGAAGGGTTCCACTCCCACACTGAAGGGTTCCACTCCTCACACTGAAGGGTTCCACTCCTCACACTGAAGGGTTCCCATCCTCACACTGAAGGGTTCCACTCCTCACACTGAAGGGTTCCACTCCTCACACTGAAGGGTTCCACTCCTCACACTGAAGGGTTCCACTCCACACTCACACTGAAGGGTTCCCTCCTCCTCACACTGAAGGGTTCCCCTCTTCACACTGAAGGGTTCCACTCCTCACACTGAACGGTTCCCCTCCTCACACTGAAGGGTTCCCCTCTTCACACTGAAGGGTTCCCCTCTTCACACTGAAGGGTTCCACTCCTCACACTGAAGGGTTCCACTCCTCACACTGAAGGGTTCCACTCCTCACACTGAAGGGTTCCACTCCTCACACTGAAGGGTTCCACTCTCACACTGAAGGGTTCCACTCCTCACACTGAAGGGTTCCACTCCTCACACTGAAGGGTTCCCTCCTTCACACTGAAGGGTTCCACTCCTCACACTGAAGGGTTCCACTCCACTCACACTGAAGGGTTCCACTCCTCACACTGAAGGGTTCCACTCCCTCTTCACACTGAAGGGTTCCACTCCCCACACTGAAGGGTTCCACTCCTCACACTGAAGGGTTCCACTCCTCACACTGAAGGGTTCCACATCCTCACACTGAAGGGTTCCACTCCTCACACTGAAGGGTTCCACTCCTCACACTGAAGGGTTCCACTCCTCACACTGAAGGGTTCCACTCCTCACACTGAAGGGTTCCACTCCTCACACTGAAGGGTTCCCCTCCTCACACTGAAGGGTTCCCTCTCACACTGAAGGGTTCCACTCCTCACACTGAAGGGTTCCCCTCCTCACACTGAAGGGTTCCCTCTTCACACTGAAGGGTTCCCCTCTTCACACTGAAGGGTTCCACTCCTCACACTGAAGGGTTCCACTCCACACACTGAAGGGTTCCACTCCTCACACTGAAGGGTTCCCTCTTCACACTGAAGGGTTCCCCTCTTCACACTGAAGGGTTCCACTCCTCACACTGAAGGGTTCCACTCCTCACACTGAAGGGTTCCCCTCTTCACACTGAAGGGTTCCACTCCTCACACTGAAGGGTTCCACTCCTCACACTGAAGGGTTCCCCTCCTCACACTGAAGGGTTCCACTCCCCACACTGAAGGGTTCCACTCCTCACACTGAAGGGTTCCACTCCTCACACTGAAGGGTTCCCATCCTCACACTGAAGGGTTCCCCTCCTCACACTGAAGGGTTCCACTCCCCACACTGAAGGGTTCCACTCCTCACACTGAAGGGTTCCACTCCTCACACTGAAGGGTTCCCATCCTCACACTGAAGGGTTCCACTCCTCACACTGAAGGGTTCCCATCCTCACACTGAAGGGTTCCCCCTCTCTCCCCCATGTGATGGTTGCCATTACGTTTTTTGAGTTAATGAAAGTAATCGTTTTGGCAAATGAGGTTAGCGTGGCACAAACATCGTGTCGGTATAGCCTGGTGATTATAGGAGTTTTTATAATTTAGGCAGTTTCTACTCCACCGTGAAGGTTTGTTTTAGACTTCTTTCGTTGTTTTTGTGCTGAGGGCAAATCGTTCTGGGGGCTAGCTCATTAGCAAACGGGTTGTTTCACAACGCACTCGTCCGTCTCCCTTATCACTGATGAATTGTCAACCCAGGTCGTCTCGTAACCCTCCCTCTTAACGGGCAGAGCAGCGATTCCCCAAAGTTACTCCCGGGCACGAGCAAAGGAGCCACGGAATCAAGGAACCTCCCATGAACTTTGGGGAATATTTACCAAATCCAGCGCGGGGTGCGTGTGACTGATATCCACCCATGTGACTCATAAAGGCTTTGTCAGGTGGAGAACAATACCCCGAGGTGCTGTTAAATCATTCTCCGTTGATAATCACTCAGCCTGTCACCCTCCTTTAAAGATAACTTTAGATTGTGCGGACAGCGAGCAGGGTTGACGTGATACGGGGGGGGGGACAAGCATTCTTAATTTCTTAATAAATGATTCTTTACCATTGGACATGGATTAGGGGGGCTGGGGGGGCACATTATCCCTAACAGAGCTGTCACAGGGACAGGTGAAAGGAAAAGTGGCACGCTTTAATTTCTCTGCATGCCTTCCTGGCTGCCGAGGTAAGAAAGAGGAGCTCTATGGGGATTAATCTCCTTATCAACACTCAGCTTTAGCCTCGGGCATCCACAGCTTTCACACTCACACTGAGGGTCTGTGAGCTCCACCATTTACATTCACACACAGACAGGTAATCACAAAGCGTCATCTCCACCCCGATCTGACCGAGGGCCTGCTGTTGTAACGGCCGTTTAGAAATCAGTTTGTAAATTGAGTGACGGACGCACAACAGGAGAGAGAGGATGACGGCCGACGGGAGGTGGACAGAGCTGGGTGGATGTAAATGAAACCTCCTTGGTTTGAAACCAGGTTTGACCTGTCCTTGACCTCTTGAGATCCAGTTGAGCGCCTGTTTTTTAGGGAGCGGACGTAATTATTACAGTGCCATTAATAATGTAGGCCACATTAGTTTGGGATTTACAGTGATTGTAAATAACATGTTAACATGCTGCCAACGCTATTGGTTTCTCTCAGATTTGGTTTGTTATCTCTGGCTGTGGCTTTGCTTTCAGATTAAAATCTTTTTTCTTTGCTTATTCTTGTTTTCCATAATGTACGTATTACGGGGGGTCAATACATTCCAGTTGAAAGAACTTCTTCTCCTTGTTTTCAGAACATTTTCAGATGAACAGAAGTGTTGTTAATGTGACAACAGTAAAGTAAGAACACAATCCTTACTGGACCACACCTTCTGTGGAAGGCAATAAAGAGTTAATGTCCGAACATCTCAATCCCAAGAGTATATTTTCCTTTTCAATTCATTGCTGTCACCAAACGTGCTGATATGCCTGTATATGCCTGTATATGCCTGTATATGCCTGTATATACCTGTATATGCCTGTATATGCCTGTATATGCCTGTATATGCCTGTATATGCCTGTATATACCTGTATATGCCTGTATATGCCTGTATATGCCTGTATATACCTGTATATACCTGTATATGCCTGTATATGCCTGTATATGCCTGTATATGCCTGTATATACCTGTATATGCCTGTATATGCCTGTATATGCCTGTATATGCCTGTATATACCTGTATATGCCTGTATATACCTGTATATGCCTGTATATGCCTGTATATACCTGTATATGCCTGTATATGCCTGTATATGCCTGTATATACCTGTATATGCCTGTATATGCCTGTATATGCCTGTATATGCCTGTATATACCTGTATATGCCTGTATATGCCTGTATATGCCTGTATATGCCTGTATATGCCTGTATATACCTGTATATGCCTGTATATGCCTGTATATGCCTGGATATGCCTGTATATGCCTGTATATACCTGTATATGCCTGTATATACCTGTATATGCCTGTATATGCCTGTATATGCCTGTATATGCCTGTATATGCCTGTATATACCTGTATATGCCTGTATATGCCTGGATATGCCTGTATATGCCTGTATATGCCTGTATATGCCTGTATATACCTGTATATGCCTGTATATGCCTGTATATGCCTGTATATGCCTGTATATGCCTGTATATGCCTGTATATACCTGTATATGCCTGTATATGCCTGTATATGCTTGGACAATATCCACTGAAAGAGTCAAGGAGTTTAGAATCATGTTTTCTTTATTAGATCGTGAGAAATATACGGAAGTACTGATCCAGAACCAGTGCTTCACATGTCACACTTGTGGTGGGGTGCTGTAACAGTATTGACAGCACTGTGTATCTGGGGGGGGATTGGGGGGTTACTGTAACACTATTGACAGCACTGGGGCTACCCCGCCCACTTGACTCGACGACACCCCGTTCTGACTGCAGACGAGATCAATATTCGCTGAACGCTCTGATAGTTTGAGTTCAGAATTAAGACGGGCCATCAGTGGTGACACTGTCAGCCGACTGTGTGTGGACACACGCACGCATGCACACACACACGCACACGCACGCACACGCACGCACACACACACACACACACACACACACACACTTCTAACACCACCTTGCTTCCATTCATAAAAAAGTATTCAGGCTTCTCTGTGTGTTGGCCTAACGGAGAGCAACTAAGCTCACAGGGTGACTCCAAGTCATAGTCTTCAGTAATCAGTGGCTGCACACTGCAGTCAAGTCCAAACCATTATGCTACGCCAGTAGATTGCATCTTTAATGATTAGTTCAAACCACTATGTTATTGGGTCAAGACCCGGCTCGGCTGTCGAGCAACAGTACAAATTGTTTAAATAAGGAAACGGCCAGACCTGTAATGGGAAGTGTGTGGCGATCGAGCCACTACCTTGGTCCGCGTTATTACGGCCCTGTTTCCCCCGGGAACTGGAGCAAGATTGGATCGGTGAAGTCGTTATTGATCACAAGCAATATATCGCTTGATTTCCTGCCCGCTGTTGTAAACGGTAATGTATGTCGGATCCCGTTTCTAGGGTTCATTATTTTTAATATTACCTAAACATGGTTATTAACATCTAAGGCCAAGGGCGGGGCCAAGTAATTGTCTACAGGGCACAACTGCAGTTATATTGTCGGTTCAAATCCTGCATACCGGTATTTCAGTAAAATAAGTGATCCTCTCTCTTCAACTGTCTCTATGTTTCCAGAAGCATCCGTAGCATTTCACTTGCGACAGTTATATTTTAGTCTGACTGGACAGTGAATTAATGTTAATAGGGTCAAAGGTTGTCACCGCTTACAATGGGAGGTACATGGGCGTGCTAGCATTTCCCAAGTTTAGTCTAAATCCCATATCTCCATCTTTCTGTTTCTCCATCCTCTGTTTCTCCATCTTCACGTTCCTACACCCCTCTGTTTCTCCATCTTCACGTTCCTTCACCCCTCTGTTTCTCCATCTTCACGTTCCTACACCCCTCTGTTTCTCCATCTTCACGTTCCTACACCCCTCTGTTTCTCCATCTTCACGTTCCTACACCCCTCTGTTTCTCCATCCTCTGTTTCTCCATCTTCACGTTCCTACACCCCTCTGTTTCTCCATCTTCACGTTCCTACACCCCTCTTTTCTCCATCTTCACGTTCCTACACCCCTCTGTTTCTCCATCCTCTGTTTCTCCATCTTCACGTTCCTACATCCCTCTGTTTCTCCATCTTCACGTTCCTTCACCCCTCTGTTTATCCATCTTCACGTTCCTACACCCCTCTGTTTCTCCATCTTCACGTTCCTACACCCCTCTGTTTCTCCATCTTCACGTTCCTACACCCCTCTGTTTATCCATCTTCACGTTCCTACACCCCTCTGTTTCTCCATCTTCACGTTCCTACACCCATATCCAGCCAATACTGCTCAGAGGAGATGATTAAAACTCAGTGGTGGACAGTGGGATTGTGTCATTTGAGCTTTGACCGAGGCCTCTTTTTCTCCACTCTTTAAGGCATTGATTCCCCAGGTTGTGTGCTAACTTGCATTCTATAAAGTAGTAGACTACTTTGGACCAGATATATATTGTCTCTGGTCAAAGGCAGTGCACCAGGAAGGGAATAGGTTACCGTTTGGGACACATTTGTCTATCATTTAACCATGCATTATTGATAGAGATTAGAGTTTTTTTTCCAGTCTGCACATGTCCAGTTCTCTTTAGGGAGTTAGCTGGGAAAGGCACAATCCCATCCCCCTATTTCTGCAGAGGTACTTCTCCCTCAGTCTTTGACAGTCTTTAGCGTTCTCAATAATTTTTACCTTTACTTTTTTTCTCCATATTTTTCCTTTTTCGCAATGACCCCATTCACCCCCCCACTCTTTATCTATATCTATCTATATATGTATATATATAAAAATATATACATATACATATATACACACACACTGAAGAGCCCAAACATTTGGGCCACTCACAGGTTTAGCAAATAAGTTGATCATCTTCTTACTGGGACGCATGTCTACGTTTGGATGGATGGTACTCAGTTTCAGTTTGAAGTGAAGGCCTGATCGACTTTGACAAGGGCCATATTGTTATGGCCAGATGACTGAGTCAGGGCATCTCTGAAATGACAAGGCTTGTGGGGTGTTCCTGGTTAGCTGTGGTGAGTTCCTACCAGCTGGTCCAAGAACAGACAAACCACAAACCAGCGACAGGGTGTCTGGCTCCCAAGGCTCATTGATGCGCGAGGACAACAAAGCCAATTGCGTCTAGTCCAATCCAGCAGCAGGTCTACTGGGGCTCAAGTTTGACACGTGCCGCCTATATAAACATCGTTGCAGACCAGGTACAACAGCATATTAGTCAGGTGGTCTAAATGTTCAGGGAATATTTGTGTAAATAAATGGGAAACCCCTTTTTTATGACGTTAGTAAAACAAGGACCTAGACTATTGTGCAGACATTGTTGGCAGCTAGACAACTGTTTTCTTCATTTCAGTGTCACCGAAACACTTCTTAATGATGTGAGTAAATGGGTATGACTTCGACGTTCAGAGAGTTTTTCGGCGTTGCCTACTGGAGTTGCACCATCTTGTTTTATTGGTGCTGTATTGCACTGAGGGTTCTTTACGTTCACGAAACCCATTATCTCTGGTTGGATGGAACCAAACACGGATGTCTGATGAAATCTCCTCAGAATCAACGTAAGATTTATTTGGAATGAACACTTAACATCTATTTGTTCGCTTGTTTTATGAGTTGAATCGGTTTCCAATGTTTAGCAAGTAAAAAAGGACAGTTGAAAGTAATTGGCTCTTTTTTAAATGCATCGTGGTGTTCCGTCTGAAACAAAATGTGATTGCAGAAGTCAAGTGTCATTTTTCCAGAGTAATTCTGAACCAACGATGGTGTGGCTGGGCACCTTCTAGGGTTTGCAGGAAGTTGGATGAACTTGAAAGAAACCTTAGTGACGTTTGGAAAAAAAGGACCCATTCTTCCTGGGCATCATGTGTTCACATCGCTAATTTGTTGCGTTATTGAAGAATTATAAAGTGATTATGTCATTAATGCCAGAGCACTCAACACAGCAGCCGGTGTAAACTAAACAGTGTTGAGGCTGAACAAAATTATTTGCTTTTGAATTGCAGAAGTAGCCACCTTGCATGACAACAGGGTCCTCGAAGATAAAGACGATATCAATACTGACGACCGCTTCGCCCCGACTGTGCCAATGATGCAATATCCTGTTCACACAAACACACGTGTGTTTTGAATGTAAAGGCGGCTTAAGCTAGCTGCATTCTCAGGGGCAAGAAAGTGTGCCGCCTCATCTGCTCTCAATAGGTTCACTCTCGAAATACCAGAGGAACACAGAACCTGAGTAACCCCCGACGACCATCATATGTAAGTAAAGGACCAGTTTAATGGACTTGACTGGAGACACAGACAGACATGGCCAGTCTTAACCTGTCAGAATATGTTGACTCTCCCAACAGGGTCGGACGTCACAGAACGGGAGTGTTTGGAAACAAATATACACATGGTAAATAATTAGATCCCTTGTTTACATATGTAAAGAAGAAACCTTTTCTCCACACTTAACCCACGTTAAACAAGCATTGTTTACCTCAAATCTAAACCGATTTTCTTCCTCTTGAGAGTAAAACTGATGAAGTTAATGCAGTCAATCAATCGATTATATTAATTATATTAATTATATTAATTATATTCATGAAACATGACATTATCTAGCTGGGCTGTTTAATTTCAATTTTAATATTATGCAATACCCTAGAAATGTCTACAATTTAGTAGCTAGAATTTGAGCGTCTCTGTCATTGTAGATGCTTTATTTGCCCAGTTTTCTTCTAAACTTCGTGACATCCAATCTGCCCTGTTGCATTACAACTCCCAGCAGACTAGGAACAGTTTATTATGAGATATGTGACTTTGAAAGCACTGCCAATGCCATTCTGGCTCTTATCATATCAGCTTGTTCAACCAGGAAGTCTAGACTTCTTCCTCATCAACCTTGACTGAGCTTACAGCCGCCCAAGCCGCCACAAGGGGTTGGTAGAGAGGGACATGGCAAAGCAACCATATTAGTTCACTTACCATCCCTCAATGCCGTTTGGTCCTGAGCAATTGCAGCTCTTCCGCGGGAGCCCTGGTCAAATCCGTGAGCAGGATTGAACTGTTATCTTGCGATGACGGACGTTTAGATCCAAGTTGATTTGATTCAGTTTGAGACAGTGTCCATGTTCTCCTGTGAACTGTAAAAGGTTCAGTGTGGGACAGTGTCCAGGTTCTACTGTGAACTGTAAAAGGTTCAGTGTGAGACAGTGTCCAGGTTCTACTGTGAACTGTGAAAGGTTCAGTGTGGGACAGTGTCCATGTTCTCCTGTGAACTGTAAAAGGTTCAGTGTGGGACAGTATCCATGTTCTCCTGTGAACTGTAAAAGGTTCAGTGTGGGACAGTGTCCAGGTTCTCCTGTGAACTGTAGGGTCAGTCTGGGACAGTGTCCATGTTCTCCTGTGAACTGTAAAAGGTTCAGTGTGGGACAGTGTCCAGGTTCTCCTGTGAACTGTAGAAGGTTCAGTGTGAGACAGTGTCCAGGTTCTCCTGTGAGCTGTAGAAGGTTCAGTGTGGGACAGTGTCCATGTTCTCCTGTGACCTGTACAAGGTTCAGTGTGGGACAGTGTTCAGGTTATCCTGTGAGATGTAGAAGGTTCAGTGTGGGAGAGTGTCCAGGTTCTCCTGTGAACTGTAGAAGGTTCAGTGTGGGACAGTGTCCAGGTTCTCCTGTGAGCAGGAAGAGGTTCAGTGTGGGACAGTGTCCAGGTTCTACTGTGAACTGTAAAAGGTTCAGTGTGAGACAGTGTCCAGGTTCTACTGTGAACTGTGAAAGGTTCAGTGTGGGACAGTGTCCATGTTCTCCTGTGAACTGTAAAAGGTTCAGTGTGGGACAGTATCCATGTTCTCCTGTGAACTGTAGGGTCAGTCTGGGACAGTGTCCATGTTCTCCTGTGAACTGTAAAAGGTTCAGTGTGGGACAGTGTCCAGGTTCTCCTGTGAACTGTAGAAGGTTCAGTGTGAGACAGTGTCCAGGTTCTCCTGTGAGCTGTAGAAGGTTCAGTGTGGGACAGTGTCCATGTTCTCCTGTGACCTGTACAAGGTTCAGTGTGGGACAGTGTTCAGATTATCCTGTGAGATGTAGAAGGTTCAGTGTGGGAGAGAGTCCAGGTTCTCCTGTGAACTGTAGAAGGTTCAGTGTGGGACAGTGTCCAGGTTCTCCTGTGAGCAGGAAGAGGTTCAGTGTGGGACAGTGTCCTGGTTCTCCTGTGAGCTGTAAAAGGTTCTGTGTGGGACAGTGTCCTGGTTCTCCTGTGAGCTGTAAAAGGTTCTGTGTGGGACAGTGTCCAGGTTCTCCTGTGAGCAGGAAGAGGTACAGTGTGGGACAGTGTCCAGGTTCACCTGTGAGCTGTAGAAGGTTCAGTATGGGACAGTGTTCAGGTTCTCCTGTGAGCTGTAAAAGGTTCCGTTTGAGACAGTGACAATATTCTCTACACTAGCAGGTGGAGGAGGTTAGAAACTGACAATGGATTACATCCCAAAAGGCCTCCAGGAAATTGGCCATATCCTCTTTCTTAAGTGTATGCACTCATGAATTCTCTTTGTCTAACAGGAAAATACAGCTTACTGGATGTTTCAAAGGACACTGTAAATGTATGTGTATTGCCTGACCTGAGAACTGTACAAGCTATCTGTAATACCAGGATCAATCCCTATCTAATGATCACAATCTATCTATCCATCTATCCATCTATAAATGTTTTGTCATTATGAAAGCACATCTTTCGCAACTATTATATGGCTAATTCCACAAATTGTTCCAGTTAACCATCCATATTGTGTATTCCATGGTGTGAAATTACCTTAGCTAACATCAAAACTACAGACCGCATGTCAAATGCCATTTACTCGGGAACGGCTTCTTGTTTAGCCACTCTACTATAATGACCTGATGGATGAAATGTTAGAGAGATTCTCCTGTGTTGCAGGTTCTCCCATCTCAGCATAGAAACACTGAATGTCTGTCCGTTGCCATTCTTCACCTCCCTGACCAGGTCACTTTTTGCCCATTTACTTTGTTTGACCGGACAACTAGTTTGTAGGAACAGTCTTGGTGGTCTTGGTGGTTTGTAGGAACAGTCAAGGAGATGCCGTCTCGTTCACTTAATCTAAGAGGAGATGTCTTCTCATTCACTTCACTTTAAGGGAGATGACTTCTCTTTCACTTCACATTAAGGGAGATGTTTTCTTTTTTACTTGACCTTAGGGGAGATGTCTTCTCTTTCAATTAGTTTAAGATGAGATGTCTTCTCATTCACTCAATCTAAGAGGAGATGTCTTCTCATTCACTTTGTCTTAGAGGAGTGGCTTTTATGTACACTTCATCTTAGGGGAGGGGTGTTTACGTACACTTCATCTTAGGGGAGGGGTGTTTACGTACACTTCATCTTAGGGGAGTAGTGTTTATGTACACTTCATCTTAGGGGAGCGGTGTTTACGTACACTTCATCTAAGGGGAGTGATGTTTACGTACACTTTGCCTTAGGGGAGTGGTGTTTACGTACACTTCATCTTAGGGGAGTGGTGTTTACGCACACTTCATCTTAGGGGAGTGTTGTTTACGTACACTTCATCTTAGGGGAGGGGTGTTTACGTACACTTCATCTTAGGGGAGTGGTGTTTACGTACACTTCATCTTAGGGGAGTGGTGTTTACGTACACTTCAACTTAGGGGAGGGGTGTTTACGTAAACTTCATCTTAGGGGAGTGGTGTTTACGTACACTTCATCTTAGGGGAGGGGTGTTTACGTACACTTCATCTTAGGGGAGTGGTGTTTACGTACACTTCATCTTAGGGGAGTGGTGTTTACGTACACTTCAACTTAGGGGAGGGGTGTTTACGTACACTTCATCTTAGGGGAGTGTTGTTTACGTACACTTCATCTTAGGGGAGTGGTGTTTACGTACACTTCATCTTAGGGGAGGGGTGTTTACGTACACTTCATCTTAGGGGAGTGTTGTTTACGTACACTTCATCTTAGGGGAGTAGTGTTTACGTACACTTCATCTTAGGGGAGCGGTGTTTACGTACACTTCATCTAAGGGGAGTGATGTTTACGTACACTTTGTCTTAGGGGAGTGGTGTTTACGTACACTTCATCTTAGGGGAGTGGTGTTTACGCACACTTCATCTTAGGGGAGTGTTGTTTTACGTACACTTCATCTTAGGGGAGTGTTGTTTACATACACTTCATCTTAGGGGAGTGTTGTTTACGTACACTTCATCTTAGGGGAGGGGTGTTTACGTACACTTCATCTTAGGGGAGTGTTGTTTACGTAAACTTCATCTTAGGGGAGTTTTTACGTACACTTCATCTTAGGGAGGGGTGTTTACGTACACTTCATCTTAGGGGAGTGGTGTTTACGTAAACTTCATCTTAGGGGAGTGGTGTTTACGTACACTTCATCTTAGGGGAGGGGTGTTTACGTACACTTCATCTTAGGGAGTGGTGTTTACGTACACTTCATCTTAGGGGAGTGGTGTTTACGTACACTTCATCTTAGGGGAGTGTTGTTTACGTACACTTCATCTTAGGGGAGTGTTGTTTACGTACACTTCATCTTAGGGGAGTGGTGTTTACGTACACTTCATCTTAGGGGAGGGGTGTTTACGTACACTTCATCTTAGGGGAGTGTTGTTTACGTAAACTTCATCTTAGGGGAGTGGTGTTTACGTACACTTCATCTTAGGGGAGTGGTGTTTACGTACACTTCATCTTAGGGGAGTGGTGTTTACGTACACTTCATCTTAGGGGAGTGGTGTTTACGTACACTTCATCTTAGGGGAGTGGTGTTTACGTACACTTCATCTTAGGGGAGCGGTGTTTACGTACACTTCATCTTAGGGGAGCGGTGTTTACGTACACTTCATCTTAGGGGAGTGGTGTTTACGTACACTTCATCTTAGGGGAGTGGTGTTTACGTACACTTCATCTTAGGGGAGTGGTGTTTACGTACACTTCATCTTAGGGGAGTGGTGTTTACGTACACTTCATCTTAGGGGAGTGGTGTTTACGTACACTTCATCTTAGGGGAGCGGTGTACACTTACGTACACTTCATCCGACGTTGGAAGCCAAGGCGACGGCCCAGCCTCCCTGGGATCAATGCACGTCCGTTTACATGAATAATACACTAGATGACATCGATTATGATATCACTGCCTGTTATGTCATATGATACCTATCAATAATGAGTTGAACCACAGTTGTCATGACGTTACTGTTGGGAGATTAATAGACATCTACCTATACAGCCACACATCAGGACAATTTCAGAGCTCCAAAGGCAAAGTGCTCTGTTACAAAAAGCATATTTATTCATGCGGCAGGGCTGGCCGTCTTAGTAGCACTGTAATGTACTGTACATCAAACCCTGTTAATAGTTTCAATATTACGCCCCTGCAGGGAGATCTCTATCTAAAGAAAGACTGACGGACTGAATGAGAGACATCCAGCCTAATAGCTCTCCTTTCCTATTAAGATAAAACGCTTAATGCATCTTATAATCAGACAACAATTTGCCGAAATCATTAAGAGAAATGTAAGATTCCATTAAAATACCAAGGATCCCATCCCCTGACAAATGAATCACATTTATACGTAAATATGTATCCTTGTTCAGGCCTTTCTATCTCAGATACCCTTCAATTTACTCCTACAAATGTTACCTACATACCTCTACCACATCCTGAGTAGAGAGAGACACACAGAGAGAGAGAGAGAGAGAGAGAGAGGGGGAGGGAGAGGGAGGAAATGATAGAAGGAGATAGATGGAGAGAAAGAAAGCTAACGACAGGGAGAGAGATGCAAAAGAAAGCAGGAATGTGGTAGAACGAGATAGAGAAGCAGCCTGGTGACGTTCTCCTTTTCAGAACAGGTACTAATGAAGAATTCCATATATTCCGAATTTTAATTAAAACCCCAAAGATTTCAAATTATATGCAATTTGAATTGCCTGGGGCAGAAATACATGCACATGCGCGGCTGGGGTATATCAGGCTGAAAGTTGATATCGTAATTGGTCTTGATGTATTTTTGTGTTGCCTGGCTGGAGAAAGGAGCTCATAACTATACGGAAATTCTCTGAAGATTACCCGCTCATTGAAAATGGCATCACTCAGGTAGCTCGTCAGTGAATTAGCATGCTACTAAAATGCAGGAAGTCACAGGAAGGTTTAGAGTGGCGCAGCTGGTCCAGGCCGACAATGAGTTATGCACGCCGCCGCTCGCAAAATATGCTCAGCTGAATATTAAAATATAATTGGCATTCAACCTAAGTAGCTTAAATCATTTTGATATTTTCTTTTAAAATGATTTGGAGACTCCACAGTCGTTATTTTCAAAGAAGCAATTCAACGTCTAATGGCATGGAGGGAGGTAATCAAAGAGATTTCTATTCTCCGATATGATACGCATCTTACCAGAGAACGGATAGCTCTGTGACTCTGTCAACTACCGGTGTTTTTTTCTGTAGCCAAAAATTCCTCTGAGCGCCTATTATTTCTGGTCTGAATTATATTGTAATAAAATAAGGGACATCTGTAATCTCACGGACCTTTCTGTGGGTGTTGACCGAAACTGTTCTCTTGTTCTTTCCGAATCTATAGTTCCCCCGACCTTATAAATAGGTTACTAGTTATGCATTAGACATGATAGTGCCTGAGAGATGTGTGTGTGTATATATCCAAATGGGTCTCTCACTGTCTCAGATAGTTTGGCATTAAAAGATGTGCCTCTGGAGTTGTTCAAATCTACATTGGTTATAGATGAGACGTCACAAATGAATACACATTATGTGATCGTAGTAAAACTGCCTGTAGTGGAAAGTGAAGTGGCTCCGCTATCTTACCGCTCGGCGATATATATTATTCACACCAAGAAGTCCTTGGACTGTCTGTCAGGGAGAGACTTTCTATTTGTTGTATTAAGTGTAATCTGTAAAATGTCAAAAATGGTTCAATTGTTAATACGTGTGACCATCTAGGCCTCGGTTCTGCCAGAGTCGACAGAGGACTGAGACGAAGCAAAAAATTACTCAACGCATTTGGTGAAAGGATCTCTTTCTACTTTTCTCTCCTTCGCCCCACTCCCACACACCCCTCGCTCTCTCTAACACGCATTTTCACATGAAATTGTAAAAGGTGAGTGCCTGTCAATCACAGCAATTTGAATTTTCCGTTGACACGAATGCAGCACCTGGAAGATGGAAATATGATAGATTGTCACGTCCCCGTCATCCAAATATCCTGTCCCACACTGTGAGTGAGGGAGCAATAATTTTTCAAAACCTCCCCATTTTGAAATAACTGTTTAATATTGGACGACGGAGTCAGACTATGGCTGTTGAATTATAAAGACGTGGTCGTGGTGTAGTGGTCGGAATGATTGCTTTGACAGTGCCATCACTCCTGCTGACAGAACTGACACGCGGAAATGAAGAGTGAAACTCACCCGGATACTAGAACTCTCACTACTGCGGAATCTTCCAGAATGTGGGGTACATTTACGTCATTTAGCAGATGCTCTCATCCAACTACATTCGTGGAGGCAAGGGCACAACAACGTATTTTCACCTCGCTGGCTGAGGGATTGGAAACAGCAACTTTTGGTGTAACGGTCGAACTTTGCGATCGCTAGCCAATTAGCTACTGCTATTTATACACTACAGTGTTATGATTGGTTGGTACAACAAGATGGCAGTAGCTTGACCCATACTACACTCCGCCAAGAGGAGTAGCTTTGGCTAATGGGTAGTAGTGTTGAAATTGTCACGGCAGTGGAGATCAACATCAAATGTAATGTGAGTGCAGGTGCTAGGTTTAGACAGAGACCTAGCTAGCTAAACGTTTGGTTATTGTAATGTAAGTGCAGGCGCTAGGTTTAGACAGAGACCTAGCTAGCTAAACGTTTGTTTAATGTAATGTGAGTGGAGGCGCTAGGTTTAGACAGAGACCTAGCTAGCTAAACGTTTGGTTTTAATGAACATGTATGTGTTGGAAATGACCACTGTTAAAACACAACGTGTAGCATATGTTACAATTCAGCAAGAACAGGATTTCTGTAGAGAACACACACCAATAAACTTCCGTCCCACGTCGAGTAACGGTCGACATTCCCAATCCGGAATGTCCGTAATTGTCCATTCTTAAAGTCGCACCTTTGGTTTCTGGCAGCGCGGGCCGCTAAAGCAAACAAAAGAATCATTGAAACCTTAGAGCTACGGTTTGGATGTGATCACTTTTTCAAATCCAGAGCCAGCCAGGACGTCAAGAGTTGAACCCCTTCACTTTCCGCACCTGTGCCAGGAGTTTCGGAGCCGGGGGCCAAGAGAAACATGACCACTCACAGCGGACAACCGCTAACCAACCCTCATAACTTGGCCTGTGCACAGGCTCTGGTTTCAGGTGCTATAAAATACACCCCTGCGGTACAATGAGTGAAGCAGCGGTGTGATGTAACTGACGTTGAGAACTGGGAGCTTGTACTTTGCGGTTTGAGGCGTTCATTTGGTCAGTAACAAGCGTTTGCTGAGTTATAGAGTAAAGAAAGCCAAGCAAGGGAGTAGTCTATGCAGATTCCTAGCGTGTGTGTGTGTACGTTGTGCAACTATTGTATTGTTTCGACATCGGGCGTTCTAGAAAGCATACAAACCTGCGCTCTGTTGGAGTGGTTTAGTGTGACACTTAAAACTGTAAATAGCGGGCAAATCAATACAATCATTTAGACAAATGTACAAGCAATCACAGTGGAAGCTTCACACTGGCCTTCAGGGGATTCCATCTAATCATTCTATATGGATATGCAGACCGTGGCTTATGTAAAATATCTCATTTTGACAGAAATGAGAAAAAAACATAGTTAAAAAAATCTCAAACTGCAATAAACCCTTTCTAACTGTTAATGAATAATTTAATCCCTAATGATTTAATAAAAACAATTACAATATGCAGGGCTATCAAGTTCGATTTTATTCAGATTCCAACTACTTGTGTTTATTTCATTATTTCTATCCTCTAAAACCCATGAGATTTGGGCACAAATTCATAATGTATGAGGCTTAACTTAGAGCCTCTGACTGTTGATTAATACCAAGTTTTCAGTCAGAATAAACTACCATTGGCTGCACGGTTTTGCATCCAACATGCACTTTTCTTCTTTTTTTCAGGTCTAATAATTTACATATAGAATCACTCCATCGCCCTACCGTTTAAACACAAGAGGATGAGCGCAGCAAATTAAATGCACACATCTATTCTTGGTCTGGCCCACAGGGCTGTTGTAAAATTGAGATTATTCCCGGGATCTGACAGCGGAAGTATTAATACTCTAAATGTGACAGTTAAAAGGGTAGAACAGGCATCGCACCTCAGCACACGACAGCACGCACTCTTTTACACACATGTGCGTGTGTTTGCTTGAACACGCTACCAGATAGCAAGTCGCTTAACTTCTTCAAATCTCCCTAATTCACCGTCATTATAATCTTAACACTGGAAAACACAGTACCTGGAATGGGCCGATGCGTAGACATAAGCTTGGTGACGACCACCATGGTCCATTGAGAGGGCCTGAGGAATGATGTGAAGCACTTCTCGGACAGCCTACAGAGGGCCAGGTCAAGGTGCCCCAGCTGGCCGGGTCACCAGCAGAGTGCTGGACATCTGGTTCTGCCGTAGCAGCGACCCGTTCACGTATCACGAACATAACTTATGTTTTCCACTGTGATACGAATGTCCCAGGAATGTCCCAGGAATGTCCCAGGTCGCTGAAAGTCCTTTCCTTAATTTCATTAATTAACCTTTACATTTCTTTGTCCACTGTAGACAGATGTTTTGAACAAAAAATACACATATTGATGAATGTGCACATACTACTTGAATGATTATATTATATAAACTGTATATCAGCATATCATGAAACATAATGGATTTCAAAACGGTCATTCATTTTTCAAGTAGACAGCGGTAATAAGCAGTATTAAGCGGTAATAAGCAGTAATAAGCGGTAATAAGCAGTAATAAGCGGTAATAAGCAGTAATAAGCAGTAATAAGCGGTAATAAGCAGTAATAAGCGGTAATAAGCAGTAATAAGCAGTAATAAGCGGTAATAAGCGGTAATAAGCGGTAATAAGCAGTAATAAGCAGTAATAAGCAGTAATAAGCAGTAATAATCAGTAATAAGCGGTAATAAGCAGTAATAAGCAGTAATAAGCGGTAACAAGCGGTAATAAGCAGTAATAAGCAGTAATAAGCGGTAATAAGCAGTAATAAGCAGTAATAAGCGGTAATAAGCAGTAATAAGCGGTAATAAGCGGTAATAAGCAGTAGTAAGCGGTAATAAGCAGTAATAAGTAATAATCAGTAATAAGCGGTAATAAGCAGTAATAAGCAGTAATAAGCGGTAATAAGCGGTAATAAGCAGTAATAAGCAGTAATAAGCGGTAATAAGCAGTAATAAGCAGTAATAAGCGGTAATAAGCAGTAATAAGCAGTAATAAGCAGTAATAAGCAGTCGATCCGAATAATTCAAGAACTCTTGGTGATTCTTCTTCAATTTGCATCAATCTGATGTTGTGTTGAAAGTTGATAGGGGTTCACAATTGGTGGATGACTAGTTAATATCCTCCAGTTCACACTTAGTTCACACTCTGCTTTAATATGATCAGCCTCGCTTTACGGTCTTTATATGTTGGATCATTGTTGCATTTTTAGTAAAAGCTTTCATAATTATTTGGACTGGAGACACATGCAATTTGTGGATTCTTGAGAAACCAATAACAGAATTCTGAATTTAGGAAAATATTATTTTGAATGCATCTTCTCTTTTATTTTTGTAAGTAAAAAACATGATTTCTGTACAGCCCAATATCTCTAAAAACAAGTTAAAATAAGTAGCTAAGTTCAACTTTGATTGACAGAGACACAGGTAGCTCCAGATTTGAAGACATATTATCCTCAGGTAATAGCATCATACTGACAATAAATAGTTAATGGAAACAGAAGATGGAACAAACAAATATAATAACCCCTGTATTTGAGAAGCGCTTTGTAAACAAAATGATTGTCGTATATTTTTTTTCAATTAAAAATATATATTTTCAGTTGTAGTTTGAGTAGTAAAGCGTCCCAAAACACCTCTTCGTTTTAACTGCTCGGGACACTATAGCCACTTAGAATAAGCATTACTTCATAATCTTTCCTCAGAAATAGAACAAGACAAGGTCAAATAACACAAGACAAAAGGCAAAACCTTTACAAGAAACATCTTTGCACTTCCTGCATGTTCCATCCTAAATGTGCTTCAATTCCACGCAGAGACAAAACACTGCTTTGCTTTGTGAGTGACTGCTACTGTATGTTCCCATTCCATTAACTTGCGTATAGCCTCATGAATAAGTAATGCTACAACGTAAGTGACTTTCTCGTAAATTGGTTGATACAGTCCTATATAAATAATACACTCTTTCTTTCCTTATTCACGTTCTCCCTGACATGTCTTCTGCTTTCTCTTATAACTCTGTATGTCGGTTGATGTGAGGGGGTTCTAATCCATTCAGAGGCGAAAACAATTTAGAAACAACAGGAAGAAACGCAATGGATGTGTTTTCCGTTTGGATGGAGGGTGTGCTGCCAGTCAACATCACTCCAATTCCACTGGAATTACCGATTTGATCCAGACGGCAGCAAAGGGGAAAACAAAACAATACTGACCGGTTTCGTTAAACTTTAATAATTATTATCGCGGAAAGTATGGTCGAAGCACATCACCGTGGCAACTACTTGATGTGCCTGAATCATTTTGCTTTCAGGATTTTCAATTTGTTGTGTCTTACGGCGAGCTTTTTAAACCAACTCCACTCAAGGTTGTCCAAATGTACTGTACTGTAGTTAACTCCCCAAACAGAAGAGTTTGGCTTTGCCTTTTCACTTTTCCCGCATGTACACGCTTCGCTGGTCCTAGTCTAGGGTTTTAACAAAACACAAGTGAATTCAAAACACGAGTGGATCCTGTGGTTCGACCCAAACTCATTGGCCTGTGTGCAGGTTCGTATAATCAATCACCCAGTTAGTTGTATTGAAGCTGACACCCCGTCTCGTAATGACAATGGGAAAAGAACACACACTTGTTTTCTACTGTACTGAGTTCCACATGTCTGTGTTGCTGGACTCTATAGAGACTCTACAGACCAATAGAATTATAAAATAAAAAACCTGAGCCAGTAAGACTTGTCATAATGACGTGGAAGTGCAGCCATGACCAGTACACTGATACCTGCAGGTTATTACCGGGCAAACAATTACTTGTATGTAGACTGAATTAATGGGATGGAAAAAACATCATGCTTATTTCAACTAATACATGAGGGGGCTCTGGTGGGGCATTAGTAATGAGAACTGGATATAAAGCTGGAGAAACAGAGAGAGAGGTGGAGAGAGAGGGGTAGAGAGAGGTGGAGAGAGAGGGGTAGAGAGAGGTGGAGAGAGAGGGGTAGAGAGGGTGGAGAGAGAGGGGTAGAGAGAGGTGGAGAGAGAGGGGTAGAGAGAGGTGGAGAGAGAGGGGTAGAGAGAGGTGGAGAGAGAGGGGTAGAGAGAGGTGGAGAGAGAGGGGTAGAGAGAGGTGGAGAGAGAGAGGTGGAGAGAGAGGTGGAGAAAGAGGGATAGAGAGAGGTGGAGAGAGAGGGGTGGAGAGAGAGAGGGGGGTGGAGAGAGAGGTGGAGAGAGAGAGGGGGAGAGAGAGAGGTGGAGAGAGTGGTGGAGAGAGAGGGGGAGACAGAGAGGTGGAGAGAGAGGTGGAGAGAGAGGGGGTGGAGAGAGAGAGGTGGAGAGAGAGGGAGGAGAAAGAGAGGGGGAGACAGAGAGGTGGAGAGAGAGGAGGAGGTGGAGAGAGAGAGAGGTGGAGAGAGAGAGGTGGTGAGAGAGGTGGAGAGAGAGGTGGAGAGCGAGAGGGGGGTGGAGAGAGAGGTGGAGAGAGAGGGAGGAGAAAGAGAGAGGGGGAGTGAGAGGTGTAGAAAGAGGGTTAGGAAAGTGAGGGGGGTGGAGAGAGAGAGGTGAAGAGAGAGGGGGAGAGAGAGGTGGAGAGAGAGGGAGGAGAAAGAGAGAGGTGGAGAGAGAGGGGTGTAGAGAGAGAGGTGGCCGTTGTACATCCTGCTAGCAGCCACCCATCCACCGCTTTATGAATGCATTATTTGAATCCACGCTGAAGGACTCCCCCCAAGTCTCCCCCCTAAATTCTCTTCAATTACAGGGTGTGTTGTTAGTGTTCAAGTCGGGGCTCCAGCTGAAGTCGTTCGACTGGCGGGGTTCGCTTACGGGAGGAGCGTGACAGACGGCCCGCAAATCCCCGGGTCAGAATTCGCGACGTCAATATCCGAGTAAGTCACATGGATATGCAGCGGCGGAGAACACTATCCAGAGGTTTGAGACGTATTACTCGACATAAGGAAGAGCGCGAGTGTTCAGAACGTGACAACATCTCACCCCTTATGGGAGGAGGCACGGCACCCCAACCTTCCTTCTCTGTGGCTTTCAATTTATTCTCTTTCTTTTCCCTTACAGGTGATTACTCGCTTGTTTTAACCCAAGGGGGTTAGCCCCAGGAAAATGAGATGCTAATCTGTGCAGTTTTCTGTTTTATGATGGATCATCTCCTGCCAGGGACGCTGTTATAATACGGAGGCATACGGCCTGGCCAGACTGAGCTTATTTTGGTAATGGGTAAAACACACAAATCACTCAGGACGCCTGTATCAGAACTACCGAAAAGGACTCAACTCAAAAGAACTGCCTGACTTGTTTAAAACAGCCAGGTTTGAGAAAGAGCAAATAACTGAGACAAGTGTAGGCAGCATTTTATGTTTCCAAATACACACGCAACATTTCCCTTTGTTTAACCTCCGTCATCTCTTAAAGGTTATCGTCAACGCGCTAATCGATAGACGGCGTCATCATCGCTTCGTTTACAGTGAAAAGGAATGTGGCACCTTGTTTAACGTCTGTTTAATGCATTCCCTTCGGCCTGTATTGCTAACTATTCAACATTCTCCTCTTCTATTCGCGTCCAGGTTTCCTTGACATTCCTAGCTCTCTTATTTATTCCGACAGTGACACTAAATCCTCACTACTCCTCCGGCTCTGTCTGGCACATCTCCAGGATACACTTTGGTAACATGTAGCTCTGCCGACATTCTCTGGGAAAAGGGAGACTTGGTGAATTAGAATTTCTCTTTTCATTTGTACATGTCTTATAGCTCGAATTGCACGTTTTTTACACTTCATTTTGAGGTACCTGGAAGTGAAAATGATCTAAATCTAATTTGAGGAAGCAACGTGGAGCGTCATTGGAGACAAGGCATCCATCGGGCGAGAAAAAAACAAACCCTGAAAATGTCCCATCACAGTTTGTCATTAAGTGACAGTAAGTTAGATTTGATAAATATGTAAACATTACAAGCAGCTGATCAGTCCGGGGTAATTGAAACAACAATGTACCATCTGTGTTTGTATGCCTCAGCCCGTGTCGTGATCTACGGTCTCTGGCCTTCAGTCCGGCTCTTAGTCGCCGACCACTTTACCTGTCAGGTCCCATAAAGCCACTGTGGCATCACCGGTCCCATGATATCTCAGGCGCTGTCACTCGGAGTTCCTTAAACCACTTGAGCGTCACCGCCGTGTGGTAAATAAATAACAAGGCACTGAAATCTCAGACACCGTCCTGAGTTGTGGAAACCATCCTGAACATCCAACCTCATTAGACACGCACAAAGAGATAACCAAGGAAGATTTGGCACAGCTGGAGAGTCCGGCTCTCCACTCCCACTGCGTCCCAGGATTCCCTGTCTGTCTTTCTGGCGTTCTCCCTTTACCAGGGTGAGTGCTCTGTCCTCTCTGGCAGTGTCAATCTATTCCTCCCTCCCTCAACCCTCTCTCCCTGTGCCTTCCTGCCACGGTCTGTGTCTCAGGTGCTTTGGAGGCGGGACGGCTAGCGACAACAGGGCCCGGCCCGTTCTTCCAGGACACCGGGAGGCCCTCAGCCCTCACGCAATGCACGGAACCAGGGAGGCGCGGGAGGGAGAGAGGGTGGGGTGGGGGGTGGAGATGGGGTTGGGGGGGGCTGCAGAGAGCGCGAGGGGTGTCTATGCGTCCCCTGCTGTGACCGTAGAACCCCTCAGCCTGGATCCAACACTCATTACTCTTCCCCATCCCCAGGGCGCTCCGTGCCAGACACTCTTCCAGTGTGGACGCTTCTGATGCCAGCGCCGATGCAGGACTGTTGGGGGCGACCGACCGGGCGACTGGAGCTTCCTCCGTACCTCCTCATCGGTCCCTCCGGCGCCGGGGCAACCAAGCCGACCCGCACAGTACCTGGGCAGTAACGGAACCTCACTGGGCCGGTTTGGAAATGCATTTTGGGGAATATAATTTGTGTTACTTTCTTTCCTTGGGAGAATGCTTATTAATCACAACCAAATACCTGCAGCACTAAGAACTTTTGCTTAACTTTCGCTTAATGGCCAACAGTGCCTTTAAATAACTATATGGAAATTCTCTTCTGTACCGTATGGAGACAGAAAAAATGCCAGAGATGCCATAATACAGAAACTTTTTTTAGCGACCTATTTGTTTAAGACCTACATTAATTGTGCCACTTGAGTATATAACGTGTATTTGAATGTCTCTTGCTTTTGTTTACCGGCCCTCTAATATAGCATCATAATGCTAATTTCCTGGCACAAACACGCACACTGTGCCACGAGATCAACATCACTACGTAGCGGCTTTCCAAAATTGCTGATCCTCAACATTAAGCGGAACGAGCAAAGATAAATTCACTCCCTGGGACATGCAATACGTCAGACAGGAAAAGCTGAGCAACAGCAGAAAAGCTTTTGAAAAAGGTTATGCGATTTGTGAGATGACTGAAATACAGCAATCAAATGATATTTAACACCCAGACCTGTCAAGCTTTGAAAATGCTAATTTTGTCATGCCAGCGGAGGTGGGCTTTTCATAGGGATTACATTAGCATTATAAGAGCGAATCAGTATGTGAGACGAACAAACGCGTTGATGTCCGTATAAACGGTGCATTTTAAATCTATAAACAATGGCCCCGCCAAAAAGCAACGGGTGAACAACAAGAGAGCATTGATCTAAGAAATGACACAATGATGACAGGACACTCCCTCTGGCTCGTGTCGACAACAAAGTCCTCCCGAAACAAGAGGTCATTTTATCAATAAAAGTCATAATACACTTTCAATGGGGCGGGGCAACATCAATCTGTGGACATTAAAATAAAATAAAAAGAAAGATTGCGGACGATGAAAACTTTATCTATTTTAAATGCGCCTCTTATATAAGCTTTTATCCGAAGATATGAGCCGGTGAGCGTGAACCATAAATGCTGCAAATGTCATTAAATGCCTCTCAAGCACTCTTTCTCTGCTAAATAAGTAATCACCAGGCTCCGCGAACATATCCACGACGCGGAGGACTTGGACTTCTCCTACGATCCGTAAGTGTGATCAGTCAGGGCTCCCAGGGGAACCTGGGGGGGGTCTTACCACATAAACCTGCCAATACAAGACAACGTCACTTCCATTTTCAGCCAAATGCATTTAGGGCCACTTACGGTGTGTGTAGTCGACTGGTCGCCACGTGAGAGGAAAGTGGACACAAAGCCATCCACGCTAATGGCGGATTAAACAAGAAAACATCGCAAGGAAATCTGGTGATGGTTGGCAAAAAAAGAAAGTGTGTGACTCTGTGTTGCCATTAAATGGTGAACACAAAGGTTAGCCTGCAACCACACACAAAATAAAAGTCCGTGATAATATTTGTTTTATAATGAAAACAGCATGGACGTTTTGAAATGGTTTTAGGTGTAGCCATGTGGGATCTGGGTCCCGTTATCATTTATAGTGATTCATTCCAATAACGTGAGGAACGAAACTGGACATCCGGTTTGATGCATAAAACCACTTCCACACAAGTGACAGACCACATTACCCCCTTTTCATTTCCATTAACTGTGATTTCCAGATGTCTGTCTGCAGTGCTTAGACAGGCCCTCTTCGGAGATATGGCTCAGGGAGGTCTCCGAAGGGACGTGGGATTCCTGATCCATTTTTCCCCCGAATGCTGAAAGTGACGGAAAAAGTGCAACGTAAATGTACAGATTCTGATAGGTAATAATACATTCTGAGATGTCTGGTCAAGCTTGTTTTTTTCGGGGAATTTATTAATGGCTAAACAGTGTCCGTCGTTATCTGCTCCGCTTTTAAGGACAACTGAAATGAGTCCATACAATGGAGACGGAGGGGGTAACCTACATGTGCCATTGCTTAACCAGTAGGGTTAAATATGCATGAGGTACTGGGGAGAAATGTCTGTGAGAGGTCGCACACACAAACACACACACAAACACACACACACACACTTGTAAAAAAAAGATGCCATCCTCTGTGTGCTTTTATTTATGAACACACACATTTAAAAAATAGTTACTCTGAACATGTCTTTGGGTAACTAATGGCGTGTAGGGCTAGCATGGGAAGGTGAGGAACTGAGAGACGAAGCAGAGAAGAACCTTCTGGATCTGGTGTTGATAACTCTGCGTGTCGGCAAACTTTTGGGGAAAACTGCGTCACACCTCCGGTCCGAAGGGAGCTTCTGTAAAATACTGTGAAACCTGGGGAGATGACACCTGGAAAGCAGAGGGGTTTCAACAAAAACAAGAGCCCTGTCATCTGTGGAATAACGTGTCAGGTAGAAATATCCCACTGTCGTCCTCGACAACTAAAACACAATTCACAATTACTTCTCTGAGATGGTGAAAAACCAGAACATCACAATTACTTGTCTGAGTCCGTGAAAAACAACAACAACACTATTTAAAATGACCAGTAAACAAAAAACCGGACGTAATGTTTTGAAGTTGTATTTGTGGGTGTATAAGCATATGCCAGACATACCATGACGGTCGGCACAGTGTTTGAAATGAATGACTGACTCAGAGCACACAGAGGACCCGGTGTGCATAGTCATAACTAAAAACTGTGGGCCATAGAGATAGAGCAAAACCTTTATTTATCTCCCTGTTCAACACAAGATAGGGCATAAGAGCATTCGCCAGTCTGTTTGTGTCTGCCCCGAGGAGCTGGAGTCAGTTTTTATGTAGTGTTCGTTGCAGGATTCGACATGGGAATTTTCTGAGTAAACCTATTTCAGTAGAGTTCTGCGTTCTCCGTTACACGATCTCTCCCTTGATTTTCCAGTCAGTGAATTGTGTTTTCTACTCAATGGATCACGAAGGAAAATAAAAAATAGGAGAAGGCAATATTAATGAGTGTTACGTAAACAGACAGAGGTAAGGATTGCTCCTGTGTGCAGGGCGAATAAACTCTTTCAGATTACAGAACACACGGTTCAGCACGTGGATATATTATATCGATATACCTATATGGTATAATATATCAGATAATTGTTTTCTAAATTATTCAGCGTATTAGTATATCAGGGATCAGTATAGTAGCCCGCATTAGATAATGTATAATTCATAATTAATAACGTGGCATGGTGTTTGACCCTTTTTTGTCGTGAAACGGACCGCACCATCAGGTTTTATCCTGTGACAGTTACAATCTTCTGAAGCACCAATTATAGCACTAAATCAAAGTTACACCCAAGGCGGATCAAACCTAAGTTAGCCTTTTAAAATCCGGCGCCTCTTCATTTTATAAAGGAGAAGCGCCCCCCCAGATCTGTTTTGGGTGGAGTTGCTGTCGTTATGTGACGGCACCATGGAGAGGAGAGAGACTGCGTCACACCCATTACCCCTAAAACCACAAAAGCAGTCCACCTGAATCTGTTCACTGGACACAGCAAACGGGGCCAGAGAGCCTGGTCCTTCCCCAGAGATGACCCGGCTATAAAGGCTCCAACTGAAAACAGCCTGGATTCAGTCACTTGAAGTAATCCTTCAGTGACTAAAATGACCGGAATGACAAAATATGAAACAGTGATCTACCCTTTTGGACATCAATAAAACAGGATACAACCAATGTCCGATTGGAGATGCACATGTGGAAAAATAGGTTTTTCAAGAAGAAAAATAGTAAAAGCCAGATGTTTTGCCACCGTCTGCCGTCAGCGGGACGGGACAACGTGCGTACAGCCCGGTCCACGGAGCGAAATTCTAGGATGCGTGAAAACTGCTCGTGCCACTTTTCATTGTGCTACAGAGTGTCTGTCTTCTCTAGGGCCAAGTGCTTTTTGCTGCAGCTCTTACAGGATTGGTCCGTGCTACTCTTAATTAATTTAGGATTCCCAAAACCTCCCAGGGATCCAAATGGACCTATAGTTTAGTAAACATTCCCGAACAAATGTATTCGGAAAGATTCTTGTCTGAGAAATAAATATAGCAGACTGCTTTGACATTTCTTGGCATGTTTTTCTTTAAACGTAATGTTTTGCCAATGATTTCTGGATGGTGTGTGTGTGTTTGGGAGAGGGTTTTGAACACAGAGATCTTGCTTACATTTTTGGAATCAAAAAGACATGAGAAAACTCTGTAATGATCACCACAAGTGTGGTATTCTGTATAAAAAAATAAAAAGATCCTTACTTTAATTTACAAGGTTTCTAATGAGTTCGGCATTGATAGTGGGTTCTTGACAGCCTGGAACCAGTTTGACAAAAAAGTCAAGCTTTTGCAAATTTAATATTCATTTTGTATGCCTTACTAAAGATTTCCATTACTCAAAATAACTGACAAAACACCGTATGTGTTTTGTCAGTAATTATCATAATTATTCAAGGTCATCAGGGGTCAAGAGGTAAACATCATTCACTTTTTATGACTTCAGCAAAAAAGTAGAGCAGAAAATATGGAAATGCTAAATCTGAACATTTAATTAAGGTTTAATTTAAAACGTGAACCCCTGGGTATCAATGTATGTGCAGAAAAAAAATTCCCTGTAATTTGAATAAAAACATTTAAATGCTTTAAATGAATTGTTTCTGTGCGTGGTTTCACTGTGGAATAAATGGCTTGGCATATACCTTCCACGACGCGTTCATTTGAGAGAGAATATTGAGGTCAAAATCTCTGCAGACTCGAGTTTGCTCTGCAAGATGAAATACTCTCCCTTGACAATGAAAGGTAGAAAGCATGATAAATAAAATATTATGGAAATGTGATTCTAATATTGTATTGTCACAATCAATCTCCCATTACCCATCTCTGTTTCGATATGTAGCGTATCATTTCCTTCTAAAATCCACTTTATGAAGCCAGTAACTCCAGTTTACATATAAACTCTCACTGACTCGTTTTGCCCGCTCGGAAATGAAAAGCCCATGGCTATATAGAATGAATTGCGCATTTGAGTTTCAATTACGTTAGTATGTATACAGACCGGGGCATTTATGTTCACTCACAGACCCGTACGGAGGCGTGTGGCAGAGACTGATGTAGTCGTGGCGCAGTAAAACACAGTCGAGGAGAATTGAATGTAATCAGCGGGCCGATTAAATGAACCACCCTGTCACTCTTAGAGGACAGAGTAATGACTGTGGCGTGTGTCTACAGCTGAGCGCTGTTATCAAAAGGAATCATTTGTAATAACCGTGAAGCGAGTAAAACATGTTCTACATTAGGCCGGATAAAAAGAGTCGCTGTAGTGGGGGAAAGTGTCTCACAGCAGCTGGAGGGAACGATTCACACTAGCCCAATATAGGGATTCACGATAGCCAGCTAAAATGATTCACAGTAGCTGAATAAAAAGATTCAGAGTGGCTGCGGTTCGCACACTGACACGGACGTTTCTCCAATGCGTATTGTGACACCTTGTCAACTCCGGGCTTCACCGCCCCATTGCAGAGGAATGACCTTTTTCTCTTTTTCCCACATATTTTCTTACATGACAGGAGTTTTTTTTTCCAGGATGGAGGTACACCTCGGAGCGTGCGTTAATTACTCCATTGACACTCTTTCTCAAGGCAAATATGACGGAAATGAGGTTCCCATACTTCCCATATGAAATAGACACTGTTTAATGATGTGAGGCCCGGGTTTAATTCGGCATGCAAAAGGTGAGGGAGCTGACAGGAGGATGTGTGTGTGTGTGTGTGTGTGTGTGTGTGTGTGTGTGTGTGTGTGTGTGTGTGGGTGGGTGTGTGTGTGTGTGGACAGGGGGAGGGGTCGTGTCCTAAAGAAATGTGAGTTTCAGCAATCATTCAGAACATGCGGCAATGCAAGCCGGCCACGTTTCATGGTTTGGTAAGCAAACACGGGAGAGATTCTGTTTCTTGTGACCAACACGCCTCTGGGTGCCGTAAAACACAAAGGAAACAGGATTTCTTTATTTATAGTTGGTCTGCGCTGTAAGTGTAGCGGTATACCAAATCTGTATCACATCTGGTTGACATTGTTGCTTGGGTTTGGGGGTTCGTTTTGACAGGTGTCAGGGGTGCCCACTGTCAACTTTGACCTCCCTAATAAACTCCTTCATCATTTCACGGGAAACGGGACGTTTTAAGGACATCCAGGGGACCGTGACACACCCTCGTGACGTTCGTTGGACTTCCTAATGATCCGTTTTTTGTTGGCAGGGTAGTCCAGACCGCAGCACCAAATCATTGTTCTCTCGCTGGCCACATTTCCAACTATTTTTCCAGAGTTTCTCTGTAATCAGCGCAGTAATAAACGGACACAGAAACCTTGTTGTTAATGTTGTGTCATAATACCGCGAAAGAAATCACATAACAGAGCAATGAAATGTGAACTTGTCAAACATAATACAGAACACTGTATTTGTGTGGTTTATGTTGAAATACAATCTCTTGGTTGAAACCGCAGAGCACCTGAGAAAACAGGCGAAAAGGATGTACGTTCACCATGACAATTATGCCGTTAATGGAAATATGTTCATAGTGTCATATCTGTTATTAAAGGCATTACAACCATATACAGATCAATTCAAATTCATAGTGTCATATCTACTATTAAAGGCATTACAGCTATATACAGATCTATTCAAATGCATAGTGTCATATCTACTATTAAAGGCATTACAACTATATACAGATCAATACAAATTCATAGTGTCATATCTGGCATTAAAGGCATTACAACCATATACAGATCAATTCAAATTGAATGCAGCGCATTTGTGATGTTAAAGTAGGGTAACCTGATCTACTTTAGAGTTCATTAAAAATAGATGCCCTTTTTCAATTATGTATTTGAAAGGGCTGTTTACTTCCTGTTGTGACTGACTCAAATTGGAATTGACCCCGAACCTGATTGAAACAAAAGGCCAGACGGACAAGGAGTATTTCCAGAGGCTCTTTTCACATATGAGGCGATGTGTGCAGAAGCGTTATGACAGTATGTTTTTCACAGGTCCCCGGTTACACTGGAATATGGCTGGCGGGTGCTACTGTAAGTGCTGGCAACAACAATGACCTTTATTAGAGTACAAACCTCTGACTGTATGAGGAGGGCAAAGCCCTGCCAGGTTCATCTGTCCAACGCCCAGCCTTCCCCTCTCCAGCTGTATGCGATCAGCTCCCAGGACTTTAACACCATAACATTTAGAAGAAGTTGAAGACAACTATTTGAATGTCGGTCCAGATTAAAGCATCTGCCGAAAGAGTAGAATTTAAGTTCTGCGGTACATATGGACTCGTGGACAGTGTACGATAGATAACCATCCTGGAAAACTTTTCAAGGCTCTCACATATTTGTCTCTCGCATACTCATTCGAAAGTAAGTGCTGACAGGTTGTGTGTGTGTGTGTGTGTTCTTCTTTACAAGTTCTACTTTTCTTACTCCAAAGGATATAAATGGGAAAAAAATGATGTGTAGATATTTGTCTGGTCCGCCTGGAGAAAAACGCTATCATAGGGATATGGGGTTAGTTTTAGGGTAAATGTTACAGTCAGGTCAGGGTAATTATTATGTTAGGTTAATTAGAGGTTAGTTTTAGGGTAAATGTTACAGTCAGGTCAGGGTAATTATTATGTTAGGTTAATTAGAGGTTAGTTTTAGGGTAAATGTTACAGTCAGGTCAGGGTAATTATTATGTTAGGTTAATTAGAGGTTAGTTTTAGGGTAAATGTTACAGTCAGGTCAGGGTAATTATTATGTTAGGTTAATTAGAGGTTAGTTTTAGGGTAAATGTTACAGTCAGGTCAGGGTAATTATTATGTTAGGTTAATTAGAGGTTAGTTTTAGGGTAAATGTTACAGTCAGGTCAGGGTAATTATTATGTTAGGTTAATTAGGGGTTAGTTTTAGGGTAAATGTTACAGTCAGGTCAGGGTAATTATTATGTTCGGTTAAGGGTTAACGGGTTAGTGTTAGATAATTAGGATTATTTTTACGCCTTAGGGTTATGTTTTTGGTTCAAGTTAGGGTTAGAGGTTATTTCATCAGTGTTTTCAGTGTATTCATACATTTGTGCATTAGAAACATTCAGCCGGGTTGGGACGTGCCATTTCGACCCATGGTTGTTTTCTTGACCCACTTACTGTGACCACCAAACGGTTCTGCTCTGTGTAAACTGCTACCAACTGTTTTTGCTCACCCTGCCAAAAATGACAGGCCAACTTGTTCAGCGGGCGACATGCTAGTCCAATGGTAACTTATCGTAGCCAATAAGAGTCTATATTCAATCAGATTTGTTTAAATCAACTCGCATCTCTTGGAAATATGACCAAGTTAAACGAACCGCAAATAGACCCACATGCCATAGAAAGGATTGCACTATTGGGGCACAAACGGAAAGACACAGAACGCAAACATGAATTTTGCCGTGCTCAAAATCCTCCACATCTGTATGTGACTAAAAAAGGTTATGAATAAAACTAATGACTCAAATATAAGAGTCGTACGAGAATCGTTCAAGGCCAGGACACGGAAGGGAAGCCAGGAAAACATTGTTCCAGACAATTCCAGACAATCTTGTCAGCGCGTCAATGCAAACATACAACATACGACGTCAGAAATATAAATAAATAAAGGTTTTGGGCGGGGGAGGCAGTTGTCAGTTTAAATGCATGGAGCACCAGAAAATGCCCCAAAACTGAAGCTTCCAACTTGTAACCCCCATTTCCACTCAACCCAACTAGATTGCCTGTCACATCTGACACAGCTCCTCAAGAGTTCTCCTTCACCGCTCATGGGCAACACAGGGGGTCAAAAGACCAACTACAATGGACCAACCCATCCGTTTTCCCCCCAGCTTCCAAGCACCTGATATTGAACTCTTAAAATGACAGGAGAGAGTTTGTGTGTGTGTGTGCTAAAATAGCTGCCAAGGAAACAGATGCTGCCAATGGTTGTTCAGACAGAGGAGAAAACAGTGCTCCATTTCCTAGTCATGTGTCAAGGACTGGATCATGCTCTGACAATCTGAAGAAGCGAAAGGCCAAGAGACGACTGAGAGCCACCGTGTCTTAGTCTCTCAGTTAATGTAAGTTGCAACGTTTAGAGTTGAGGTGCAAAAGTCATACATATACTGAACATATATACATGTGTTGTATGCATTTAAATAACAACATATTTCCATATGTTATATACACAGGTGGGCCAAAACATTATGACCACCTGCCTTATATACGGTGCCGCCAAAACAAAGCTAACAATGTCTGCAGACCTCTGATGGTGTCCTGTGGTATCTGGTACCAAGACATTAGCATCAGAGCCCTGGTGGTGTCCTGTGGTATCTGGTACCAGGACATTAGCATCAGAGCCCTGGTGGTGTCCTGTGGTATCTGGTACCAAGACATTAGCATCAGAGCCCTGGTGGTGTCCTGTGGTATCTGGTACCAAGACATTAGCATCAGAGCCCTGGTGGTGTCCTGTGGTATCTGGTACCAGGACATTACCAGCAGACCTCTGATGGTGTCCTGTGGTATCTGGTACCAGGACATTAGCAGCAGACCTCTGATGGTGTCCTGTGGTATCTGGTACCAAGACATTAGCATCAGAGCCCTGGTGGTGTCCTGTGGTATCTGGTACCAGGACATTACCAGCAGACCTCTGGTGGTGTCCTGTGGTATCTGGTACCAGGACATTAGCATCAGAGCCCTGGTGGTGTCCTGTGGTATCTGGTACCAGGACATTAGCAGCAGACCTCTGGTGGTGTCCTGTGGTATCTGGTACCAGGACATTAGCATCAGAGCCCTGGTGGTGTCCTGTGGTATCTGGTACCAGGACATTAGCATCAGAGCCCTGGTGGTGTCCTGTGGTATATGGTACCAGGACATTAGCAGCAGACCTCTGGTGGTGTCCTGTGGTATCTGGTACCAGGACATTACCAGCAGACCTCTGGTGGTGTCCTGTGGTATCTAGTACCAAGACATTACCAGCAGACCTCTGGTGGTGTCCTGTGGTATCTAGTACCAAGACAATAGCTGCAGATTCTTCAAGTCATGTAAGTTGTGAGGTGAATACCATTTTCATGAAGGGATGTACCTGTCCACAACAATGTTTAGGAAGTACCATTTCCATGAAGGGGTGTACCTGTCCACAACAATGTTTAGGTAGGTGGCATGTGTTAAATTGACATCTACATGAATGTCTGGACCCAGGGTTTCCCAGCAAAACATCACACTGGAGCAGTGGAAGAAGGTCTTCCTTTGGGCAATGTTCTGCTGGTGGTGGTACCAGATCCCACAGGACACCTTCAGGGGTCTTGTAGACCTTGTTAGCTCAGTTGTGGTCATGCCTTATCGGTGATGTTTTGTTGGCACGTCTAACAACAACAGCATTATATATATAATAATAATATAATATATGTATATATGTATATATATGTGTGTAGAAAGATGGAGATATAGAGAGTATATATTACAGGAATTGTGAAAATGCATTGACGGACATATGCAATGTCGTTGCTCCTCTCTGTATTCTGATGTGTGGCAGTTGCATGTGACATTTTTGCAGTCCATTGCATCAACACTTTGACTGTGGCTCGGCATTCGCTGAATTCTCCTTTTGCTCTTGTCCATTGCGACAAAAAGAAAAACCTTTCAACTGTCAAAAATGAGAATTGTCCTGTCATCAAATCCAAAGCTCCATAGCATGCCCAGAAGCAGAAATGCAACCTCGAACGTAGAATATCTAATTCTGCTTTTCTCCAACGTTTGGTTCGATTTCTGGGCTGGACTTCACTGGACCATGGTGATATGCTGTCGGAAGGACAACGGGAGAATGGGGGTTGGAGTTCAGCCAAGCTTTAATGGCTAGATGTGGCATTTCTGAGACAGAAATTAATGAACGATACTGGCCATTTATTATAGGATGAAGGGTTGCTGAGTGGTTGGCTGTGACCTTCAGATCCAGGTTAGACCCCGGCCTAAAGTGGGAGAATTGATAACATCACTTGACAGGCCTAAACACAGATGGTTGACTAACAGGACACTCTTAGAAGAAAAAAATCGTTGGAAAAATACTGCGGGGGGGTGAAATAACGTTTAAATATAATAGGTCGACTGTGATGGGTGATGGTTTTTTCACACACATCACACATGCGCTGTAACGCTATATTGGTTCAAGAGTTTAACTGAACAAATGTTTACACTGTTAAGAAAAAAAACGACCTGACTGGAACCGTTTCCGAAATCCATATGCCTTGTAAAGCTATCGACTCTTAAGTTCTGATTAAAACTGTACGCCATCAACAGAATAATTCATTAGGATTGTAATGACACAAATCAAATCATTCAAATGTCACAACAAAACACCGCAAACAAGCCACAAGAACAGTATTCAAAAATTGTGTGAGTCATTTAATTCAATGGTTTCACAGTAATAGAGACAGAAGGATGTCATGTAAAATGTGTTAAAGTAAAAAAGCAATTAAGTAAGGTACTGTTTGTATGTTACGTGTTTATTGTTAGATTTTAGTGTTTCTATGCATTTGTATAGAACATGCTGTACCAGAAAAGAGACATTTACTGTCATTTTTAAAAGAGCCATAAGGACTGTAATGTCGTAAGACCATTCACTACCGGACGTTTTGTTGGGATTCGAATAATGTTTTCACTTGAAATCCACGTCTTTGGTAATGATTATGAGTTATAAACATGTCTCAGAGCTTGTGGAGCTTGAGGACTGTTTTCATTTTGTTTGGGTGAACATGAGAATTTAACTGACTAATACATGTGCAGACATAATATGTGGTAGATTCACTGTGATCTGAATCAAATTCCGGGTAGCATGAAGCCCTGGAGAGTAGAGAGTGACATGGGAATTATGATGTACCACAATAAGGGCAGTTACTGTAAGATTAGAGAGAGTAAATACAATTAATAAAGGGATGTTTGGTGCAGCTTTTACAAAACATTAACCGAAATATTACTGTAAATCTCTAGATCCAATCATTGGCTAACTGACTAAAAAGTATATTAAGAAAATGTACTTCAAAAGATTCTTTAAATTGAACCTTCAAAACGCATGACGTTTGGTATTTGTCCCATTGTTTTATCAGAACCCCTTATAGATCCTCCAGGAACCTTTCCATTTTAGGGCGTGTTAGGTTAAGAATAACCAGTGTTAATGGCACAGAGACGTGTCCAGGTTATAAAACATCCGGCATGAACACAAACTGAAGACCATCGCGTTGCCTTAAGTCCTGCCCATGTCAGCAGAACAATTACTTAACAAATCCCAGGGCGCAACTTCCCCCGCGTTATTGTGGAACCGTTAAAGTTGGACCACTAACTCACGGGCCGATTACTCTGTCGGATAGGGCAATCTGCCTATGCACGCGCCAGCCTAACTCATGCCAAGGCTTTGGAGTGGTGGCATTACTCTGTGGAAGCCCCCAGATAGGAAATAAGTGCTATTCCCAGCTGAACGCGAGACGTTGAGACACCCCCCTCCCCACAACTTCCATCCTAAATCCATGTTTGGTGCCGTATGCAGATAAGAGCCTAAGCAGCAACATTCTGCCATAATTGACTCGTATCCCTCTTTAGTTCAGGGGTATCGGGGAAAAAAAAGCATTATCCTGCTTCATTAGCTTTTTGTTTCTCTGAAAATTGTTATCCTACCTCGCCAGTTAGAAGACAAAATCTCTTAGCTCGCCGACTAGGAAGTCTTTAAATTCAAATTTCCTCCGGTTAGCGGACGCAATGTGCGCGCTAAAACACAGCTACAATCTTTTGCTCCAAGCCAGCACAATCCCACTGCCACGAGGACTTTTAGATAACTCTACGTCGTAAGAACGCTCACTAGTGGACGTTTTGTTGAGATTCAAATATTGTTTTCACTTGTTTTTTTGTTGTTGATGATTTTGAGTTAAAAACAGGTGTGAGAGCATTTGTTCAGAGGGACATTAGAATTGAACTCACTAATGCATGTGCAGACATTATATGTGGTAGATTAAGTAATTACAAACAGCGAAAGATAGAGAGACAGACAGAGAGAGAAAGAGAGATAGAGAGAGAGAGAGACAGACAGAGAGAGAGAGAGAGAGAGAGAGACAAAGAGAGAGAGACCAACAGACAGAGAGACAGACAGAATATATTGTGAGGGCAGATTTAATAGTTGCTGGTTGCATGTTTATTCTCCTCACAGAGCAAATAAATTTTCCGCTACGAATGCATGACCTCCCATGTGACAAAGTGAAATTCGAAAATAATGTGTGTGTGAGGATGACTACTGAAAACAACAACTGCTCTGAGTTTGGCACACAACAAAACTTTTACATTACAGGTGAAGGTCGCTGAAAATGTCAGGGGGCTGTTTTGAATTTTAGTTAATTTTAAAGGTGGATTTGTCTGTTCTTTAAGGTCTAATGCCTTCCTAGACGATGATACATATGTTTAACACAATCTTCTAAGGTTTGATCATTTTTGTAGCACTAGCAATAGAAAAAAACAGAATTTTATAATGAAATCTACAAATGAAGGTAAAATTCAATAGGGCATTTAAATACCAATCGTCATGCATTTTGATCATATTGGTTATTTCATTTACATATGTAATTGCCTGTGCATGTAATGACATACTGAGCATCCCATAATAACACATTTCAGTTCCGTAGCTGCGCGTGAGCCCTGCAGAATCTCCGCCTGGTCTGACACGACTTCTGCACTGGAAACTACGCCACAAGGGGAACCAGGCTTTCATTAGACAAACAGAGAAAATGGTCTCCTCCAAATCTACCCCCCCAGCCCCAGCCCCAAATGATGCCAATTTTGAAAAATGGCTTTTGACAGCCCAATAAAACTTTCATGCGTTGACCGAAAGGGGGCCTCATCGTGGACCAATTGACCGGCCGTGGCAAGACAATAGACGGGGGGGGGGGACGGCAAGAACCGGGACAAGCCATTATCTGAGGATCCAACTCCACCTCCCGACCTGCCCCATAACGTGAAGCAGAACACAGCGGTTCTCCAGAGGAACATCTGAATGTACTACGGCCCAACCATTGTCCCTGTCCACTGACATACATGGTGAAACATATCATTTGTGAGCGGGGAGAAGCAGCTCTATTGCTTCATTTATTTATTTATTTATCTCCTCCAGAAGATTCAGTTCCGCGTGTGTGACTAGCGTGTTGCGAGCATGACTTATTCCAGAATTAAGTGCCATGCTGTCTGGTGCTTGGGGAAATGTAAACTATGGTTTTTACTCTGAAATTCACAATCCAGTCCGCTAGGCTGCCTCCTCCACGGGCCCACGGTGCCTGCACCCCCATACCATGATGAGCATCTTAGAGAGTGCTTTGGTAAATCATGCAAACAAGAGTAGGAGAACCAGGACATCTCGTTTGCCATTCCGTGCACCCCGTAAATTGATTTATAAACCACAGTGGTCCAAAAATAAATAGTGGGCTCCAGACGCAGCACACTGGGGTTAGCCTTCTGTGAAAGCTGCTGTGACAGACTTTTGGTTTTACAATAAGAAAATTACAAAACAGGCTTTTCCTTGGATATCTACAAGTGCCAGGGAAGAGGAGAGAACCCAAATGAAAGAAGCTAAGAATTCAGAAATGTCGTGAGACAATTTGAGAGTCAATGACTTGTGAAGGAACATGCTATTTCACTACCTACCAAATGCACAGTAACTCCAAGCCCTTTATTCAATCAATTAAAGCCAATTTTCATTCAAAAAAAGAACACGATGTACAAGCACAATCCCAAACAGCATTTTAGGCTGTTCACAAAGGAATTAATTATTGGGCCACTTAACCATATTTCAATTTGACACTTTTCCTATTTTCACATCTAAAGTGGAACTTCTCTCAGTCCTTTGTAGCGTTCACCATTACAGCCCTGTCAAAGTGCCTGATACCCGGAGCCGACAAAAGCATTTTAAATCAGTAATTTGCTTTCAGGAACTTTAATTACGATTTGAAAATGGTATTCCTGCTATATAATAGCCTCCGTTTGTTTCAGTATTATCTTCCTGGTCCTTGCAAATACAATCTACAGAATGTAACACAATTCCCCCGATAAATCCCTCCCGCAATTCTAATGTGCTATCAAAATACAAAATAAAAGCCTGCAATGTTGTTGATGTAGTGGGGAAACCATCTTGGCATTTTTCACAGTTTTTCATTATTATGCATATTCAGGTAGAAAGTTAATTAACCCAATGCTTAAGCTAATTATGATAGCAGAATGCTATCAACCAAACGCTTTCAGTCAGACAGCTGTCCAGAATTTCATTTGCTAATCATTTTTCTTTTGCCTAAGCATATGGTACATTTCCGTGCTATCAGAGGAACAACAAACAGCTGAAAATCATTAACCAAAAACAATGGCCATAATATCAGGAGCCGTATTATAAGGCTTTTGTGTCAAACAAAAAGCCAGATATTCACGCTGTAAGAAATAATGATTATTTCTGGTCTCTGCCACTTAGAAATTTAAGCTGATAGCACAATGCACGTGTGACAGGACTGCAGATACAGAAATGAATTGTTTACATTTGCATGCAAATGAGACAGCATGTTTGTTTATCCATGTTATGTTAATCAGATGTTGTGTACGCAGACATAACCCAAGCAGGCATGTGTCTGTTCAATGGGATAATTCTTGTTAATTCCCTGAGCAGTTCCATATTCTTAGCTGTGGTTAAGTGTGCTATGTTCAAAGGGTCAAGTTTGATTTACAACCTGGAACTCCAAATGTAGGAAGTAATTGCATATCCATTCAGTGGGATTGTTCTTGCACTGAACATCACTCCAACACGACTTATTGTTTTTAAATACAGTTATTCATTTTATCACAGTGACAAAGGACAGTAAAACAAATGAAAAACGGTGTTAAAATACCAAATGTTTGTTGACCAGGTGAAATTCGGTTTTGGATTAATATGAAAAATGAATTCTTGTTTTAGTATCAGTGCATGTAGTTTATGCGGAGAAAGCAACCAAATATACATTACTCATTCATTTTCGGGTTATTTAAAAATACAATTGCTTTATTAAGATAAGATTTTTTTCCAATAAAAACATGTCAAATTGATCTGAAAAAACATCATCAATGACCCAAAGCACAGCTCCAAACGGTGCAATAACTATTTAGGGAAGAAGCAGTCAGCTGGTATTTTGTCTATGATGTAGTGGTCAGCACAGTCACCAGATCTCAACCTTATTTTGCTGTTGTGGGAGAAGCTCAACCATATGGTGCGTTAGAAGTTCTCATCAAGCCAGACCATCTTGTTTAAGGTGCATCAGGAAGTTTGAGGTAAAATCTCTTCAAATCTAAGGTCTGCATGGCTGAAATAGCTGCAAATGGAGGATTTTTAGACAGCAGCAAAGTTTGAAGGATACAATTATGATTTCAATTTCAAATCCTTATTTCTAACCTTGTCAATGACTATTTTTTCCAAACTCTTTCCCTATATGTCTTCATTGGAAAAAAATACATTTCTAAGTGACCTCAAAATTTTGAGCGGTTGTGTATATATCATGAGATACTATCCACTGAGAAAAGAAAGTAGAAAGCAATTGAAGTCATTGTAGACCCAGATGATTGATACGAATAGCACTTCCCAACATTACCAGGAAATCAAACGACGCTGCCTCTAACACATGTGACAACAGCTCATGAAATATTTTTATGTAGGACCTCACCTGCTAAATTGCTTTTGCTGGCCCTTCTCTTCTCAACCCGCCTGCATGTTGACAGACAAATTGATCAGAATTCTGGGAAATAATATTCCTCGCGAAATATGTCTTGGTGGGTTCTCTTTCAGGCTTTTGAATTTTTCACACGAGTACAAGAGGGCAAGGAGGGTTCATTGTGGTTTCCTGTTTCCACTCTAGACAGCATGTTAATAGGTCCGTCTAATTTGCCACCGGGGCTAGCTCCATGTCAAACGGTGTGCATCGGCACTAGGAAACATATAGCAACAACTACTAGAACAGTGAGAACCTAGAACGTAAGACGTAGAATTCGTGTGTTTTTGCCTTGTTGATTATGTTGTAGTGCCTTAATGCATTCATACTTCTGACATTGCCTTTAGGGCTCTCATTAGATTCAGGGGAGTTGATTACTGACACTGTAGCTGCTGTCTGTTAGGCCGTATGAAGAGAGTTGGAACGGGGTATAAACACAAAGCAGGATATATTATTCAATGGGTTAAGATTAATAAAAGACAGTAACAATATACAATATAATATTTTTAAATTGATAAAAAAAAGCAAACAGTACTCGTTGTTAGTTCTTGCTGTTGATCGTTTTCTACGGCCTAGGGAAAAGTTACATCATGAAACTGTGGTTGTTTCAATATATGGAGGCAACTTCCGTAAAAAACAACCTTCGGGTAGATATACACGTATGCACTGCGTACAGTCTTATTACATATCATCATGTTACAATCAGCCCAGTTCTGCTAACAAAAAACATGATTCACAATTATGAAATAAAAATCTGTTTTATTCTGTAGAACGGTCCTCAATTCACATCCAATGTGACAGCTTGCAGTCCAACCAGTTCTTCCCACATTCCGTGGTTGAAAATGGTGCCTACTGTCCTATTTACAGTTTTTTCAAGTATCCGAAAATGTCCAGTAAACCGATTCTCTGATGACACCTGCTGTGTATTTTCAATCACCGGAGTCCACACAACATAAAGAGTACAGCTAATGAGTCCCACTCCACATGATGGATCTTTAATTGGTTTGACTGTCTGTGTGTCAGATCTCTAATGCTCTTTTTCCCGTGCGTTACTGTGAGTTTCAATGACAGATGTTAGCAGCGGCAAAGACCTCTGTCAGAACAAAATGAGGTAATCTATCATTTTAAGATATGGTCTTCATATACTGTTTACTTGAAGATATCACTTGCCTCCAGCCAGATTTGACCAGGGACATAGCACTGCGATATAGCGGTGATTGGTGTGGCATCGCTCCAATGATAAATGTAGTTCCAGAGCAGAGAAATACATTCTTTAATATTGCAATATAGCTCTCAGAATCCATGTTTGTAAACCAGGTACAGGGGTCACTACAGCTCTCATGTCTTGTCCGTCGCATTCTGAGAGGAAAACTCATCCCATGTTATGTAGATGCTCACGACATTAGCGTCAGCCAATGCCAATTCTAAGAACACTTCGATTTTTGTGCAAAAGTGAACTGATCATTTTAACCCCATTCTTCCGTGTTGATGCATGGAGTGTAAATGGAGACTTTGTTGATCCGGAGCTCTGATTCACTAATCGCTGTATACATTGTGTACATGAAATATATTCAGGTCATGTGTACAAACACTAGAGTACACACTCGCTGTATACTCTATATTATTATATGATTTAGATGAGATCTGTTTATTACTCGAGCTCCGCATTTTATTTCATTCTTACGCAGCCAGACAATTGTTTTGTGAAATATCCAGATTCTTCAAAATACGAGCAAACAATGTCAATGATCTAGGGTTCAAATTAGATGTTCCTCCACACATGTGCATGGAGCTGTTCTTTTGGTTCAAATTAGATGTTCTTCCTAACACTTGGACTGAGATGTTCAGTTGGTTCAAATTAGATGTTCCTCCTAACACTAAGGACTGGGATGTTCAGTTGAACTAGTTATTGCACGTTGTTGAGAGGGCTGTCTTACTCTCAATCCTCAATCATTGGACCTTAGAAGCACACTCTGCCCTGAACAACGATTGCATTAATACTCTGGAACATGAAGGTAAGAACTTAATGTTTAATTCAAGGTAGTATTCCACTCATTGAGATTTGAGGGAAGGTCAGTCTTATAGGTCGAGATATTGCAGGAAACTGGACTAACAGTTTTTTTCCGTGAATCTCCTAAAAGTGAGCCTATCCAGCTAAAGATGCTACACTCCAGCCCACTGTGAAATCTGCCCTCCAGCAATGTTACATGGGGCTTTAGTGGGTCCCTGACACATAGGCAAGAAGAGTGATCTCTAATGATTAGTGTCTCAGCATCTTAACATGTTGTCAATTACACTATTGGATTTCCCCACTTCACTAAATCTGACAGCGCTGAGTTTTCCTGTCAGATGTAGCTAATCCGACTACTAGGTGGCTGCAGGCTCGTTAAGGTGTCGGAGAATTAGAGGGGTTGCTGAAAACACTGCTTTTCCCCCCTAAGAAAATTCTGTAGTCTAAATACATTTGATCTCGACTGAGTGGTGCGGAATTACAATGAGGTAATCCCTGGATGTTTCTGTTCACAGAGAAATAATATACATACTGACGATGCTTAGATCCAATGTGGTAAAATAAATAATCATGTATGTGTGTTCATTTAGAAGTGTTGCAGTTGGAATTACACTGTGTCTACACATATTATATGTATATAGTGTTAATATGTGTGTTGTCCTCTGACCTAGTTAGCATTTGGGAAGACTGTCATTGGATTGGTTCTTAACCGACTTACCCGGATAACAGTTTAGAAATCTGTTTAAAAATCTATGAGGGGTTTAACAGGCCTTTATAAAGCCACGGTTAATAGTTTATTAAGCATTTACTAATGTATTATAAATAATTTATATGCACGTGTTGCTGTAAGCTTCACTGGGTCACTCTGTGACATATCAGTGACGAGGGTCTTAACTAGTGATAAGTGATACAAACTTTGGATTGATAGGTTGTCAGGCAGGAAATCAAAAAGGTCGGGACTTTTTTTTTAAACGACATCAGTTTGAAACTGACAAATGCATTTCAAAATGAGTTAATGTTGCCATAGCATGTAATTATCATAGATTTCTCATCAACTTTTGGTTTGGATGCGCCAGGGACTTGGAGGCATGAGAAATAGGCAATCCAAAAGCATTTAAATTAACCTAAGTGAACGGCGGTATTCAATCAACTCTCAGATGTCGAAATTAGGTTTGTGACGTTCCCGCCGTGCGCCTTCATATTTCTCATTTTGAGCTCAAATCTCTGTTCCGGAGAACCACATATTTGCACGGATGGAGCTGCTGCCAGCCGCGGTTCTTTTGGGATCTGCAAAATTTCCACAGTTTGATGAGAAACGTTCCACTCCATCACATCTATAGATTATTTTCAGCCTGTAAATTTCTTACTTTTATTAATCAAATTCGTTTCCCTGGTCCACCTCATCACCCGGAGCCCAGGTAGGCTACAGCATCCTCCTCTAGAATTGGTTGTTGTGCAAACCCTCCGCGGGCCCCACGGGCTCTGAGCTGTCCTTCGGAGGGTTAAGAGGAAGATGGTATGTGACTGCATGAGCGGTTATTTCTTCCTGCAAGCTTCTGTACTATTCTGGTAATTGTAGGTTTTTGACAAAACGCAAATGACTTGAAAAATTGAAAATATATTGTAGTTTGATAATAAGTTAACTATGTGCGTCGATATGTTTTAGTAATAAGACAAAAAAACTAAAAGCCATGCAAAATATTCTTATCACGTGAATAATAGTTTTGGGTAATAGCAGCACGTATATTGTGCAGATTTTGTGATTTTCCAGCTCTCAAAAAATAAATGAGCAATTTGATTTACTTTTGCCGATTTGTGTGGATGTATGGAAAGTTTTCTTAGCACCGGTTCCTTGGAGTGTAAATCCATTGGGATTGCTGGTATTTTTCTTAACAGAAGCAGTAATGCATGTCTTCTTTGATTACTAAAATAGATGTAGAAAATAACCTGACTGCACACTTTTACTGTGTTTTTGTGTTTCACTCACAAGAGACTTTTATTGATAATTATTTGTTAAGTAAACTTTAAAAAAGGATTTTTATGTTGGCGATGCGGTATAGGAAATACTGTATCTACACCGTTCTACGCCTTCCTCTCGTGTTTTGGCCCATTCTGGCCAACATAAAAATTAAAAGGGCAGGTTATGGGTTTGAAAACACTGAGAGCCAAACACTTGACATTTGACTAATCTGAACACTCTCAACCACAGCACCAGTCAAAATGTTACAATGCCACATTTCTACACTATTATTTGGCACAAGAACGGCCGTGAAAAACGCACAACATTTTCACAAGATGATACCGCGGACAGACAATGGCGTCCAAACATTGTCCTGATTATACAGGTCAAGTCTCGGCGAAATATAAAATCACAGTCTTTGTTTCATTCACTTCGAGATTCCTTTCTCTATCTGAGGTCAACAGACTTTCTTTCAAAGCAGTAACAAGAATGAGCAAAGGCGGCTTAGGGCTTAATGGCACGATGCCTGGCTGGGCCTCTTAGCTTAGCAACAGCACATTGAGTGGCAGATAGCAGCTGGCAGACCGGGCCAGTCTTCTTCCCAACATAGAGGCCTTGGTGTCGGGAACAGCATGTAAATCCACTCTTCACTCAGTACAATCCCCCCTTTGTCTGAGTACTAATACTAATGTTTGGAAGCGGCTTAGCCGGGTGGAAACATACTGTAACTGATACAATATTTCGGGAGAGGCGAGGATATTTTGTCAATATAATTGGATCAATAAAACACATTGAAATTGTCAAGTTCCAATTGTCGCCACTTTCTTCTGTGCTGCAATTTGCCTTACATCGTCGTCAGTTTACTTCCTACAGATTTTCACTAATCTCTCACTTTTTTTAAATTAAAATGTACTTTCTCCATCGCATTGAAATTTGACTGTGGCAAAGGTTACTTATGCATAAAGCCGCAGGAACGAATGCAAACTGTGAACAAGCATGTGCAACTGCTAATTTTGGTTTGTGTCGCTTTCTACGTCTGTTTGTGTTTCACACGTTCACGTACGTGAGTTAATCACACACAGTTGCCCATGAGTCATACGGCTAGCAGCCATGGTGACGGGGCAGGCCAAGCTGAGTGTGAATGACTGAGAGCCAACAGACATCATCCCATGTGTCCAGGGCCTTCTGTGCTGGCTGCACCATTACAGGCATAATGACAATTTAGCAAACAATCGCAGGCAACTATGAATTGAATCACGCTTATCTTCATCAATATCAGCAATTAGTAGCAAGTTGGCTAATGTTTTATTTTAAGTAGTTAAACTAAATACAACGTAACTAAACACTGTACAAACTGTTGTAGTTGTATGTGGTACTAGGAATGTGCAAAAACACACAGACTTGCTGATTTCCACTGATTACTGTGTGACACGTTTAAAGGGTAAATCAAAATGACAACTTGCATATCAATTCCACTGATACAATTATTGTTAAACCCGTTTTGATCTTAGACTCTCCTGGACTGATTATATTACTAGTAGTTTCCACCAATTTTATTGGAATTTTAAGACCATCTTTTTTTTTAGCTCATCAGTGGCTGTGCTTTGTTAAAAAACAAAAATCCCTAACGAGCAGACAGCCAACATATCAGTCTGCATGGTCCATCATGACTACTAATGGTAATTAAATCATCAACCCACAAGATTTCCGCCAGACACTTAGTAAACTTAGTTAAATATTAACTTTGTGTTTCCGTTCTCCAAATCTGACAATTTTCTGACAATTGACTAATGTGCTAAGTTCATTTACTCAATGACAACACTTGCTGGCTGGTTGTGACCAGAAGTAAGATAAAGAAGAAGTTGCCACTGTTTTAGTTGCTGGTTGAAGTAGGGCTCTGTAGCGTCTATACATACTGGCTCAACCTAATGACATTTTCCAATCGGGGCGAGCCGCAGCCTGCAGGTCCGACGTGAATAAAACGATTAAACGCAACAAACTAAATGACTTATCAGGACAAAATGTATTTTCTTCTCAAGGTAAATTTCTCAGTAATATAAAACCTATAACTGATTCCATCACAAAGGTGACACAGGAGTAACCCGGCAGAATATAATTTAATTGGCATCCAAAAAAATACAATAAAAGAAAATTGCACTTCGAATGCATTATTACTAAAAATTATTGGAATTGCTGCGACTTAATTTGAAAAGCACTAGCAGCTGAATTATAATGGGTCTATCTTTAAATATCAAATGCTATTACATTAAAGCAATAACTTAGCTCCCAGCTACAATAATAGCATTTGTAGGTTATTGCAGATTCTAAAAACAACAACTCCTCTTGTTGACAAGCTCTGCTAATTTTACTTCAGGTTATGGTGCATTGATGGGATGTCTAGAGTTTTCTACTTCCACTTTCTCTGTTATTGTATTTTGACAGATGATACTGCAATGTCAGTTGGTTCTGTCAATTTGTCGGGAGAAGAAGTTAGACACGATATACTGAGGTCAATAGATAGAGTCGTTTGATAAATAAAAGTAGACATGTCTAGGTTAAATCACGTTTTATTGTTAGCTATGAAGCTGACCACCTTTGCACAATACAAGGAAATCAGCTGTGAGAAATGTCCTCCCTGCAGACGTTCATCATGACCCAACCCGTTGAACCAAATTGACCCAAACCACGACCAAAGCACTAGAAAACACAGGCTAAAAATGAACGGCTGTCTAACACTGAGGCGCCAATTTTGCGCGGCGAAAACAGTTCAGCTACAAAACAAACAGTCGTACAAGAAAACAAACAGTTCAACAAAACACAAATGCTATGCGATTAGTCTCTGGACTTGTACACAAACATACAAATACCAGTACTTTATTTAGAATGCTTATTCAGCTGTATTATAGCACGAGTGTTTAGCAAAACTGAGCTCAGGATGCTTTGAAAGTATAAAGGAACAAACGTGCTCCACATAGCCCTATAACCTCTCAATTATTAGAAGATAAAAATATCTGCAGAACCCCAGAGCATGAGTCTTTGATACAATTAAGCTCCATTGTACATATCTCTGAATACAAACTGTTGTGGCACAGATTCATAAATTTATACTGAGAATGCAACTATGAAAACGATTATTCTGCTATTAATTGCATGAAGAGAAATGGACTTCATATTCCAATTATAAACTCGCTTTCTTATGTAGATTTAGATCTAGGGAAAAAGATAACATGAGCCCCTCCTCTTTATGAAAAACAAAAGAAAAGGTAACTAAAATAAATAAAAACTGCAAGCGTAGGGTTTAATAAACACGCAGAATATTTCAAGTGTTCATGTATAACAAGCTCTTTGTTTTCAAGTGAACATGTAAAATTTTGCTCATTTTTACAGAGCTTTTTGTCTTACGGCTTTTTGAAATGTAGTCTACCAAAGTAACTGCAGACAACATGCAAATGCTAATGCTAAATTATACAGCCAACACCGCTAATGGGCCACTGTGTGAAATCCTCGGGCCCGTTTTCCAGCTTCCCGGATAATGTCCCAAATTATGTCACTTCCTTCCCGACCAACCTACTGGTGCAGTTTGTCCACAGACAGAGAGCTCAGATCTCAAAGAGATCTAATTATTTACTGGGAGTTCAAGACATGAGTGCCCTGGACAAATCCGGGAATAGGAGTCGGCCCTATTAATCTCCATTGTAGTGGATGATAGATATGTGATGGGGAAAGGTCCACTGAAGCCGCCTGTTCCAGGGGCCCGACGGAACAGCCGTGATTTACTGGGAGGCATCCATCACTCCAGCTGCTTTATAAACAATAACTGCAAGACACAGGAGGTGGAGGAGCGGGGCTGGCGGGCTGCACGAACCGCGGCTGCTCCCAGACTGCGTGTGTGTGTTTGTGTGTGTTTGTGTGTGTGTGTGTGTGTGTGTGTGTGCGCGTGAACTCATTTGTAATGTCGCTTCTTCTCCTAATGCTTATCATGATGCAATACTAGAGAAATATGTCTAAAACCACTTCTGGTGTGTGCATCTTGGAGATACTAAAGACAATGGATGTGACTCTGGGAATCGCTGTGTGTGTGTGTGCGTGTGTGTGTATGTGTGTGTGTGCGGGCTAATATTTAAGCTAGCCATGTGACAACCAAATAAAGACAAAAAAGAAGGAGAGGCAGTTTTTTTGCCTGTTTTTTTATTATTAAAGTTTTTAATGGTGGTTTGAAATAAATATTTCTATTTTCTTATATTTCTTATATTTAACACATCTAAACAACACACCTCCTGTGTTTTATGATGCCGAACTCGACACTTCCTCAGATATTGACCGTATCGCCGAATTAATATCATCCACGATATAAGACAGCCCACAGAATCTCCAGCATAGCCCGGAACATTCCTTCCTGTTAGACTGATGACATTTGTTTTTCATCTTGAACTCAAAGGTCACGGTGGCAGGACTGCTAACAAGCATGTTTGGGTCGGCGTATTTGCATTTCTTTATTACCTCTCCCACTCCGGCAGCATCTCCAATTATTTGACTAAAACATTTCTTTTTTATATTAGTCCTCCGTTTCTACTTTTCCAAATTGTTTTTTTCAAAGTTCCAAAAGCCCGGCTGCATCTCCGTGTTATGCAGGTTAGTACGTGAATTGTATATGATCAGTTTTATTCTGTGTTCAGTCTTAACACTTGTTAGAAAACCGTGTTAATGCCAAAGACTGCAGGTGTCACTGTATGGGTCCGGCACAATGTGAACATGGGGCACACGTCAATACCTGCAACTCAAACACCAGAAGTCACTAACACATTTCCCATGAACCCCTGCAATCGCTCAATAGACCACATTTAGAGTGGGTTGGCGTGGCGTCGTACACACATGTACACAGGTCATCTGGTGTTAGTCAGCCTGAGAGGACCATGGAGATGTTGCTTACTAGACTACAGACTCTAGCCTGTGTGTGTGTGTGTGTGTGTGTGTGTGTGTGTGTGTGTGTGCGTGTGTGTGAGTGTGTGTGTGTGTGTTTGTCTGTCCGTCTCTGGCATGCCCTATCAACATATACTACGTTCAAAAGACTAGGGTCACTTAGAAATGTCCTTTAAACATGTTGTGCATTAAAATAACATTTAATTGATCACAAATACAGTGCAGACATTGTGAATGCATCAGAAAGGATTTTTTTCTGGCCCGTTTTATACACAGCATTTGTCGGTTCATTTTAACGCTGAAAATGGACAGAAACAATGACCTTGCAATGAAACTCGTCCCTGTATTATTGTTCTAAGAAACAAAGGCTATTCCATGCGTGAAATTACCAAGAGATTGAAGATCTCGCACAACATTGTGTACTACATATCTTTTACAGACTTTCCTCGAACCATGCTGGAAAAAAGAGTGGGAGGCCCCAGTGCAGAACTGAGCACGAGGACAACTACATTAGAACGACTAGTTTGAGAAACAGACGCCTCCCGGGTGCTCAGCTGACAACTTGATTATATTTTACTCGCAAAAAAGAGTCTCAGCGTGAACAGTGAGTAGGCGACTCCGGGAGGCTGGCCTTCTAGACAGAGTTTATCCCCTGTCCAGTGTCTGTGTTCGCGTTTTCCAATCTTAATCTTTACTTTTTATTGGCCAGTCTGAGATCTAGATAACCGACATAACCTGAGAGGAGGTTTTAGATAACGGACAAAGACTGAACGTTTTTCAAAAACAAAAAAGCTGAAAGGACAATCTATATAACCAATAAAGCCTGACATGAGGTTTAAGGATACTGACTAAGCCTAGAAAGAGGTTTTAGATAACAGACAAATCCTAGTAAGAGGTTTTTCAATAACAGACAAAGCCTACAAAGAGGTTTTTAATAACAGACAAGCCTAGAAAGTGGTTTTCGAAAAACCAATAAGGCTTGAGATTAGGTTTTAGATAACAGACTTAGCCTGCAAAGTGCTTCAAAACTTTAGCTCCCAGCAGAAATGACTCATTTCATATGTTACTATTCAGCAGTTCCCCAGTCAATGCAGCAGAACAGATCAGGCTGGCTCTTCGATGGGTGTGGACAGTGTTCAATTGATTGCACAAGGTGTCCAGATAACAGACGGGGAAGTTTGAAGAGTGAAGATGAGCGCATCTCGTTCAACTCAAAGTAAAAAAAACAGACTACCGGTGGTGACTTTGAAATGACTACAAGAAGCCTCGTCTACGGTGGTCCTAAGGGCCAAACTACCACCCACACAAAACAGCCCTCTTGCATTGACTTCTTCCCGGTTGACTTAGGATACTGGCATAAATGATTCAGAAACAATGGAGTAAAGGAGAGGAGATGGGAGCTGTACTCACTGACACCACAGAGGTCATTCACATCAGGGATAAATGAGGAAGGTGAGAGCTGAAGTATCCAGCCGTGTCACAAGTTGAATCCCAAAATGGGACCTTATTATATTATTCATTCCCTATAGCTGACGATATAGTCAAGCTGTGGCCATCTAACAGAGTAACTATTTATACAGGTGACAGAGTTCAATCACATACCGTCCCAGAATGCCACACCAACACTCTCCACTTGCTCAATAAAAAAATAAAATAGTAAAATGCCATTTTCAGTCACCAGCGCTGTGTATCTGTATTTAAAAGGTTGGTAACTGCCAAACACTTGAAGAATAGGAGATCACCCACAACTCTATTTCACTGTTTTACTGTTTAAATAAAGACATTTTAGGATTTTATGTCGTTTTAGAAGAAGTACAATGTGTCGGTGTGGTAAAGATTAAACATCAAGCTTGTCTGCAGGTGTAGAGTTTAAAGGTCAAACAACAACCCTACGCTACTTCCTGCTGCTATATGTGTAAGACATATGTGCACGTATTTTTCAGACAAACCGGGTGGCAATTGGAATGCCAACGCAAGTAAATCCATCAGAACAACGCGTTCCCATGGGCGATTGGTTACGGAACGGTTCCTTTGAGGTTCCAAACCGAGCACATTTCATTCAAACATAACCCACATTTTAATAATTTAATGACGTCAGTTCTCTGTTACCAATATTGAGAAAAGACAGGCCACCTTGTGGAACGGTGCAGGATTCAGACAAGTTAAACGGTTGTCTCTGGGCGTGGTCACTGACTGGACAGTGCTGTCAACAAGCCACTGAGAACCCAATACTGTACACTAGTTAACGTAGTGGGGACGGATAATGCTTCTAGTCCATAGAAATACACAGGAGCATTTACAGGGAACAGTTTAGATCCTGTAAGGTAAAACACAATCATTTCAAAAATGCATCTTAATTGTGCTGTAATTCCACCGTGCGCACTTCATCTTATAGCGCCTAGGAACTTCAGCCAACCAGTGGTGGTTCTGTTTCCTTCTCGTTAACACATGTGTTGAACTGACAATGCATCATGTGATGTGTACACATTTACGTAACGACATGTGTGACATTTTAAATTGTCAAGCATTCTGCCGTGTACAGCGGGGGTTGTTTTACGCCGCGGTCAAATTCATCGAATATTGTTCATATTTACTCATTTTACACTTGCTATAACTGCTTTGAACTTTTATTGTACATACAGATATTCCTTTTTTATTTGGTTTTCATTATTATCTATTTATATGTGTGCAGATGTTGCCTGCCTTGTTATTACAATTCGGTTGTTCACAACGACGCTGTGGTTTTCAGTGCATTTGACATTAAAATACTTCTACATTACCATGATGGTTTAGAAGCCTTTGTTTAGCCCTCCATAATTGAAACGCTGCACGTCACCAGTTCTTCATGAACAAGATTAACTGGGTAAGGATTGAACCTGGCAGACAACCGGTTTTACATTTGACAAGATAAATTCAGAGTGGGTGTTGTTCCTCGGCAGTGGCTTTGACACTGTATTCATATTGCAACGGGGGTACTGTACTACGACATATAGAAAGACACTGGCCTTGATCTTCCAGTTATTTAACTTCAAAATCACAGTAACCGGTCTGCAATGAAGAAGTGTACAGGGAGAAAGAGGGAAGGCCTCCAGTCAAACATAGGGAACCAACTAGGGTATAGTGCGCTTATTCAGAACACGGACATAAGTATCGGCTGCTACAAAGAATCCCATGAATAAATATGACAATGTTCCACATCCGTTTATTCATTTTGGCACCCGGTGAGGTCTGAGCGGAGATAGAACACGTGACTTAGAAGTCAATAAACACACTGATTGGTTAGACGGCACCATAAGCAGCATGGCATGCCACAGGATTATATAGAGCTCAATCTGATAGGACCAAAAAAGATCGGGGTTAGAATATTGCATAACATCAAAACACTAATGCTGTCATTCTTTGGCCAAACACCTAGCAATCTCTTTAGCTATATAAAGATACCCTCATAGTTCTAGATTAAAGGTGAAAATGGGTTATGGGCGGTGTGGCTTGCAAATTCAATGTTTAAAATGTGTCATGTGTCAATCAGATTAAATACGGGCTTTGAAAAAAACATGCACAATATTTTGGGGCATTTTCTATAGGAGAACAATTTTTGGTTCCAGGTAGAACTGTTTCTGGTTGCAGATATGTCTACATGGAAGGGTTTGTTCTAGTACTAAAGGGCTTCTCCCGAATTGAGCACAGCAATTCAGATGGTTCTCCTATGCAATTCTACATTCTAGTTCGACCCTCTTTTAGTTTTCGAGTGAGACAAGCTCCACAATGTTTATAGAAATGGTAATGAACTCTGAACTTTGCACAATTTAATTAACTGCACAATGTAACCCCTGTAAAAAACCTCTGTCCCTCTCATCTGATGGCTAATTATACAGGTGTCACTGATTACCCTATACAGAGCTAAACAATCTCGGATCTGACATCCATCTTGACACTTTGACCAAGCCGACGAACTAGTTACAGCTGAGTGTCCAGAGCTAAATGACGCGATGCATTTCAGGTTTCACGAATAAGGGTTACGTGGCCAGGTAACACAGTCTGTGTCATACGCGTTACCAGACAGACGGCTGAGTTCTGACGCTGCCACACCAGGAGCTTAAAACACTGGCAAGACCGGCGGCGGCGGAGACAAGACAGTGAGAAAAACCGTCTCCCCTGCTAGGATCTTTGGAAATCCACTTGGACTTCCCGGCCATCTGGAAAAGCTGTCTGCTGGCCCAAACAGGCCAGGTTACCAGAAGTGCCCAATTGCTCAATATGGCCCTTTCTTTAATTAACTACTGACTGTTCGCTCTGTACACGGATGTGACACATCGTACGTTTTCACCGACTCCTTCGTTTTAAGTTTTTCAGAGTCGTCTCAGACAAAATCCTGCAGACTCATATCTTAGTGTGCCTGCTATGAGCGTGTCGGGGTTTTCGGTCTGGGATACGTCCTCCATGCATAGATGTTTTAATAAGCGCATGGGTTTGGTTCTTTGATAATAAACAGTCAGTTACGGTGACTCCACAGCCTTACGCCTGCTGTGGGAGACGCGTAAACCCAAATAAATATGGGCAGTCACTCCAAATCCCGGACCCAAATGGAACACGGCAGCGATCTGGAATATGGGTTAAACACCCAGTTGAATTCAGTCACAGGCTCCGAAGATAAAGTTCTCAGAGTCCGTTTGGGCCGTCGTTTCTCCCATCCGTCCGCAGACGAGCCAGGGTATTTACAAGACGGGAAACCTAAGACCGGCCGCTTGTATAAACACACAGGCCGCATTAGAATTATTCAAAGCGTGTATTGATAGGCGTTTGAGGCAGCTGTTTAAGGACAGCGTCCGCGGCCCAGAAGCCAGCCAGTCGCCTCCGTAGTGCACTATTTATGTCCCGAGCGGACCTTTTGGTCGAAAGCGGTGCGACGCCGTAGAGTGCCGTTTGGAATGCGGCGCGATCGCTCTTTGACTCGCTGAATTCCATTTTGGTCCTAATGCCAAAGCAAACATCCACAAGGTAATCAGTACTTCTGCTTCCAAGTCAAAGCTTTTAAATGTTTCTAGTGTGACCCCTATAATAAAATAATTACCATGTAGTCAGTGACGGCGCTGGGAATGTTTAACCAGGGTAACTAAGGGGGTGGCCTGGGCGTTGTTAAGGGGGGACGGCAATCTACGGTTTAAATGCGCCGCATGAATGATTAAAAGGTTCAAGTTAGCTGATAGCGGGCTAAATGTTGTAATTCGATTTACTTCAGGGCAAACGTCTCGCTAGGACACAGAGGACAACAATTGGACCCAAATCTCCGTCGTCTGTTTTGTTTCGTTTCATATGCACGGCCCTTACAGCTGACGCAACCCCGAGGCGGGTTTTCTCACAGAGAAGGGAAAAAGGATTAACCAAATATCATTAAAGCATGCAGTTATGAAACGAGATCAGATTCAGAAATTAGAAACGCACGCAAATCACTGCCAAATTAGCACTTGAATACCAACTCAGCTTGAAGAGGAATCTGTGTCGCCCACCGCTGAAGCCTGTCATTGATGATGAATAAGCGATTTGTCTGAGGGGTGGGGGGGGCGTGGTTCCTTCTGCAACATGAAGGCTTGATTCTCCAGCACACCGTAGGTGACAGAGATCGACGCACGATACTGCAAGCAGCGTACATGACTGACGACTGATATTCCAATGCGATTCTAACTAATGTGCGAATACGCTAAAGTTACCAGAGACTGACACTGAAGTAATATTCCTGTAAATGAGTGTGTGTGTGTATTTATTTGTGTTTGCGTGATGTGTGCTGGCTTCCGTGGCAATAATGAACAACTGAGAGGAAACAACAAAGATAAACAAATACAGAAACATACACACACACACACACACACACACACAGAGGAATGGGAGGGGCCTAACTCCCCCTGGCATTGACAAACCACTAGGAGAGGCTTTGGGTGGTTTAGCACTTTGTAGGATCAGAGTCAAGATGTTTCATGGGGGTGGAGACATAAAGAGGAAACGGTTGCCACGGCGTTCAGACAATCCCTCTCATTAATCAGAGTTATTAATGTCGTAGGAAGCCTGCGAGCGCCCGTCTCAGCTGGAACTAACCGGTCAGTTATACACACCGTTTCTCCCTCCCGTGTCCCTCGTACATCACGGAAACCCTGTCAGGAGACGGAGTTAACTCGCAACTTCCTGTGAGTCCCGGGCCCGTATAATTTTTTTAGGGTCCGTGTCGACGCAAAGCGGTGCTGTTATGTTAAGGCTGCGTGTTTTTATGCCCCAGTGCATGTAGGGTATTCGGCAGACACCACTTCTTCATAACAGTGATACCCGAGTGTTACCGTATCGGCCGAAGCACAGCTAACCGTGTCAACCTCGGCGACACACGCAGAACAACAGGATATGTTTGTCCAGAGGTGTAAAATTAGATGTACAGTCGTAGTCATGCAACGGCTACCAGCTCCTATTGTCTTCAAAGAATGATTTCGCACACTCATATAATTCCCCGCGCCGCAGCTCTTCCTTTAATTGTCAGCAGGATTAATTGAAAGGTGTGGCCGGCTGTCTGCTTTGGCAACGACATGGGGCAACATGTTGTTCTGGACCGGCTTTTTCCTTTCAGTACCCTTTGTTTGGCTGAGCCGATGACAGAGTTACACAATGCGGCTCACTTCCTTCTGCGAAGGGAAACGCAGCTCACAGAACATCGTTATGTGAAATTTGAACATTTCTATTGTTCTAACAGAATGTTTTACACGCAGCGGGTCACGGCCGCTATCTCCCTCTTTTCGTCGAGAACTTATTTCGAGAGGGAGAGCCGGTCGAGATTTCACGGCCGCGTCGGAGTCGTCTGTCGTTGTCGGCCGCAAACAGCCAGAGACAGTTTGGCTCGGTCGCAGAAGCAAATGTAATATCCTGAAATGTGAAGGAAGTCAAATGAATAAACAATGCAACACTGTGTGGCGTTCCGTTATATGAGGTTCCTGACAGGGATATTAGGGGGAGAGGAGAGACTTCCTGACAAGCCAGACATCGTTTGTGTCGATCGAATTACATTTGAAAAACACTTATGGAGGTGGCCTGAACAAATTCAAACGATATTGTTTTTAGTTTTTTTTTCTTTTCTTCCCTATTGTTGAGGCAAATGCATGACATCTATCATATGATGGAGACAAAGTATTATTGCCTTATGAGGTCATTCTTCTTTCTGTACTGTGCAATAACGTTCCGGACGCTTCGGATCGAGGGAAGCAGGTGAAAATAAGTTTGTGTCAGACGACTGCATAGTGACTAAACCAGAACTTTATAATTTCTTCAGAGACCGCCTGTTCGACAACACATGTAATTCGTCACAAGGAGAAGACATTTCGAACAAGTCGGCTGAAAGTTCTGACGTTTATTGTTGGAGGGAGTTTTGGTTTGCTGGCACATATTTTAATCATCACGTATCCCGTTATTCCACCACCAGCCTGCCTTTCTCCAAAATGATTTTAGTACAGCTTAATGATTGGTCCGTTCCATTTCCCTCTTCTCCCCGCCCCTCCCTCTGATGTCACAGTCAATCCCAGTGTCCTACAATTTGGATATGCCTTCCCACTCCCTTCTCGTTCTGCCTTCCTCCATGTCTCATCCTGTCATTTTTATGAGCCAACCCTCTAATAACTCTATCATGCAGCTTTTATTTTCACTTGACCTGGCTTTTTTTCACCACGGAAGAGTCTGATATGACAAATTAAGAGCTGTGACCTCTGACAAGCTGTGTGGCGCCGCGAGTTGATCACTTACAGCCTGGCATAATGATCTTGCTGCTTTTCTGTGTTTACATTCGAAACCACGGCGGATAAATGAATGATGAATTAGGACTTGTGAAGGCCTTCTCTTTATTACAGGTTTGATAATGTAGCCAATCAGTGTCCAACTAAATGTCATTACATAAATTATCAGGCAGACTTTGATGCTTATTCCCAGGGAGTCTCGGATCGGTCGTGGGGAGCAGTGTGGCCGCACAGCCGGTTACAAGGGACCAGCGGGTGTGAAAGAAAAGCAAAATATTTATTCAGAATCATTAATGTCTTTATACATTTCCCAATAGTAATTGCCATATGTAAATGGATTGGAACCCCAGTCACCCGTGCAGCTGCGTGTGTTCGTTATGTGTGTGTCTGATTTATAGCGCCTGTTCTGAGTGTCTGTGTGTGTGTGTGTGTGTGTGTTTCGTATGTGTGTTGTGTGTGTGGTATATTGTGTCTGTTCTGAGTGTGTGTGTGTATGTGTGTATATCTGTTTTGTGTGTGGGTTGTTTGTGTGTGTGTATCTGATATATTGTGTCTGTTCTGAGTGTCTGTGTGTTTGTAAATCTGTTTCGTGTGTTTTGTTGTGTGTGTGTGTGTGTGTGTGTGTGTGTCTGCTATATTGTGTCTGTTCTTAGTGTCTGTGTGTGTGTATCTGTTTTGTGTGTGTGTGTTGTGTGTGTGTTTGCTATATTGTGTCTGTTCTGAGTGTCTGTGTGTGTGTATCTGTTTCGTGTGTGGGTTGTGTGTGTGTGTGTGTCTGATATATTGTGTCGGTTCTGAGTGTCTGTGTGTGTGTATCTGTTTCGTGTGTGGGTTGTGTGTGTGTGTGTGTCTGATATATTGTGTAGGTTCTGAGTGTGTGTGTATCTGTTTCGTGTGTGTGTGTGTGACTTATTCCTCACTCTGGTTGTTGTGTTAGTTGGTCACCTTTTCCTTCAGTTTAGATTGCTTTGAGTTGATTATGCACACCTGGTTTGAGTTTGTTCATTAGCAGGACTACCTAAGTCACAGGGTGTGGTTGCACTGGGCTAAGCATTGTTTCTATGTCACGTCGAGTTAGGTGAGTGCTGGTTGTTAGTTCTATTTCGGGACATCACTGTTTTGTGTATTATTAGTCGCTTTCACTCTGTGTATGTTTTCCGTTTGGTTCTTCCCTGCAGAACACAGGAGTTTGTTACACCTATGGCACAATGCAGTGCAACAAGTCATTCCATTGACCGGTTCAAACAATCACTTTGTCTTATTCTGAACCACGCTTTTTTTCCTCAAAATTAACAGAGTATAAAAAGGCAGCAATACGACCACGTGAATTGTTGTGCATTTTCTAAGTATTTTCCATGCCACACACACACACACACACACACACACTCTCTACAAGTTTCCGTTTTCACAGGGCAGCCGTTGCGCCCGCGGGACTGTGGAATTAAAACATGGCAGGCCTATTCACCGGTTTTGACGGACTGAGACACTGCCACAGTGTGCCATGGCCAGGCGCGGTACAGGCAAAGCAGCCAGACACATCTCCCAAAACCAGTACCCCGAGGCTTGGCTCTGGGGTCTCTACCCGTAGGGAGGCAGGGAAGTGCTCTCCTGGCAGAGACACAGCCATAGGATATGTCCGCATCCCAACTTATGCCCTGATTCCTTCTAGTGCCCTACGGTTGACCAGGCCCCATAATGCACCGGTGGAATTAGTGTCCCTGGGAGGGAACAGCAGTCCATTTGGAACGCAGTTATGCCATAGCTGATCTGGGCTCAGTGAAATGCACACAGGACCTGGAGCACTGGTTAATGTAATATAATACTTCACATTCCCTTTTACCTTTGGAAGTTGTGTTTTCATTGTATCCACAAGGTGTTTAAAACCTAAGCATACAGTGATGATTATGCTGTCTGTATGTGTGTTTGTGTATGTGTGTGTTTGTGTGTGTGTGTTTGCATGTGTGTGCATGTGCAAATTAGAACGCTGATCTGGCATCTGGAAGGCATGCTGAGCAAAGATTTGGATTCATGGACTAGTTATGTGAATTTTGACATTTTAACAGCAGATATTTTTCATGTTTTATTGACATGTATTTAGTACTGTATGAGCTAAACCACCGCTATCCGTCCAAATGCTAAAACTAAATCGAATCATTCTCTCTTATGTAATCGTATTCTACTAATCAAGGTGTCAATCACTGGAGCCTAACAGCGTAGTTTACAGAGAAGGTTTGTGAGAGTTCGGTGGGTCTGCTTCACCAGAAAGGCTTGTGATCTTCTGACGTGAAAGCCGGTCGTTGAGTTTTAGTGAAGAAACGCTCGTTTTGAATTCCTGTTTGTGAGCCTGTTCCACAATGCTGCTAAAATACACAGGATTAGTCGGGGGTTAGTGTTTGATCGGTCCGTCCTGGCGTGTTTACTTTTCCTCTGCAATTAACACTTCCCATGTTTCTGAGTGGTACATTTATCTGGTTGGCCACCTTGTATAGCCGTGTAATCGTTTATATTGTAAATAGGGAGTTGGGAACACCAGCAGAACGTTCATTACCACACGTCTGGTGCTGCTTCCATGTTACTTTGAACACAACACGAACATCAGTTGAGCGCTCCTCTTCCTTGTCTTCACAGCTGATGGCGAAGAAGAAGTATTATTTGAACATGGCGCGTTGAACGTAATGTAACACTGAACACGAGCACGCGTAAATACGTGATCAATGAACGCCCTGACTCCGGAACAGTAAGAGACGGCATTTGCTACGAGGCGGGCCGCTGACGCCTTTTCATCATTCAGACACTCCGACAACCGCCTTGTTCTCGAGTCAAACTGAAGCGAGCACGACTTGCGCATTTCTTGAAATGTCGAGTGACAGCAGGTAGTTATCAGGAAATGCCCCCCACGCCCCCGCACTTCCCCCCCACTGCCTCCCAACTAGGCTAGACACAGATGGTGGATGAGAGGTGGATCTGCAGGTAGGTGACTAACACATGGGTGATGGTGTTTGCCTCTTAAAGCAACAAGAAAAGGGACTCCAACCGCGTCTCTCCGTTTGATTCCAGACCTGCCGTGACAGACAGATGAAAGCAGACTCCGGGACACAGTCTGACTGAGGAACCTGCCGGAACGCCTAAATGGCGGCAGATGACGCTGCGCTTGATGTGGAATCGTAAACATCGCACCTATCCCCCATCAAACGTGTCTGGTACGTAGAGTGTTTGCTGGTTGGTGCTGATGTCCTCTACACACAGGAGGAGGAGGAGTGGATAATAAAGGAAGAATGAAAGAAAGAAATGCAGAACATAGAATGAAAAAGAACAGGAGGTGAGTGAACTGTCTTTGGTGCACAATTGCCTCTTACAGAACAAGTGTTGTTTTTGATTCTTCGTTATGTGAATAGCAGAATATCTGTTATGTGAATGGCAGAATCTCTGTTATGTGAATCGCAGAATATCTGTTATGTGAATCGCAGAATATCTGTTATGTGAATAGCAGAATATCTGTTATGTGAATCGCAGAATATCTGTTATGTGAAAAGCAGAATATCTGTTATGTGAATAGCAGAATATCTGTTATGTGAATCGCAGAATCTCTGTTATGTGAATAGCAGAATCTCCGTTATGTGAATAGCAGAATCTCCGTTATGTGAATAGCAGAATCTCCGTTATGTGAATAGCAGAATCTCCGTTATGTGAATAGCAGAATCTCTGTTATGCGAATAGCAGAATATTGATCATGACCATAAACCTAACCATCTGTAGAACATGACCCTAAACATAACCATCTGTAGATATATATCATGACCCTAAATCTAACCATCTGTAGATATATATCATGACCCTAAACCTAACCATCTGTAGATATATATCATGACCCTAAACCTAACCATCTGTAGATATATATCATGACCCTAAACCTAAGCACTTGTGGACATATATAACGGCCCTAAACACTTGTGGAAATAGCGCATGCATCTCCAGCAAATATGATCTATTTCATTGGTGCAAAAAAATGAAGAAAAAAACAACATAAGTATGTGAACGTTATGTGGATCACTTCGTTCAACTAAACATGCAGTCTCAACTTCAATATTAACACACCATAAATCCTCCTGTATGGTCAGTTAGAAACACATACACTCAGGCACACACACACACACACACTCTAGGCACGCTGAAGCTGAATTTATGACTCCTATAATATACAGTAATATAATGGCTGCCGGAAAAAGAGTTACGGTGAGACGGTCGATGCTTCACTTCCTGCCAAATACTGTGTGTGTGTGTGTGTGTGTGTGTGTGGTATCATTGATGATGAAACATAAAGTGGTTACAGGAAGAGTTCAGGAGGATTGCGGAGGCCTGGTGAGTATCCAGGTAAGACTTCCCAGACATTCCTTCATATTTCCATGTAGTATGTAATCCCAAACAGAGCAGAACGGTCCTGCCCACAATCCATAATGAGTCACAGCATTTAGTTGTACTGTACCAGTACTGTCCAATGACCATAACGTTAAATCCCAGTATTAGTTGTACTGTACCAGTACTGTCCAATGACCATAACGTTAAATCCCAGTATTAGTTGTACTGTACCAGTACTGTCCAATGACCATAACGTTAAATCCCAGTATTAGTTGTACTGTACCAGTACTGTCCAATGACCATAACGTTAAATCCCAGTATTAGTTGTACTGTACCAGTACTGTCCAATGACCATAACGTTAAATCCCAGTATTAGTTGTACTGTACCAGTACTGTCCAATGACCATAACGTTAAATCCCAGTATTAGTTGTACTGTACCAGTACTGTCCAATGACCATAACGTTAAATCCCAGTATTAGTTGTACTGTACCAGTACTGTCCAATGACCATAACGTTAAATCCCAGTATTAGTTGTACTGTACCAGTACTGTCCAATGACCATAACGTTAAATCCCAGTATTAGTTGTACTGTACCAGTACTGTCCAATGACCATAACGTTAAATCCCAGTATTAGTTGTACTGTACCAGTACTGTCCAATGACCATAACGTTAAATCCCAGTATTAGTTGTACTGTACCAGTACTGTCCAATGACCATAACGTTAAATCCCAGTATTAGTTGTACTGTACCAGTACTGTCCAATGACCATAACGTTAAATCCCAGTATTAGTTGTACTGTACCAGTACTGTCCAATGACCATAACGTTAAATCCCAGTATTAGTTGTACTGTACCAGTACTGTCCGATGACCATAACGTTAAATCCCAGTATTAGTTGTACTGTACCAGTACTGTCCGATGACCATAACGTTAAATCCCAGTATTAGTTGTACTGTACCAGTACTGTCCGATGACCATAACGTTAAATCCCAGTATTAGTTGTACTGTACCAGTACTGTCCAATGACCATAACGTTAAATCCCAGTATTAGTTGTACTGTACCAGTACTGTCCAATGACCATAACGTTAAATCCCAGTATTAGTTGTACTGTACCAGTACTGTCCAATGACCATAACGTTAAATCCCAGTATTAGTTGTACTGTACCAGTACTCTCCAATGACCATAACGTTAAATCCCAGTATTAGTTGTACTGTACCAGTACTGTCCAATGACCATAACGTTAAATCCCAGTATTAGTTGTACTGTACCAGTACTGTCCAATGACCATAACGTTAAATCCCAGTATTAGTTGTACTGTACCAGTACTGTCCAATGACCATAACGTTAAATCCCAGTATTAGTTGTACTGTACCAGTACTGTCCAATGACCATAACGTTAAATCCCAGTATTAGTTGTACTGTACCAGTACTGTCCAATGACCATAACGTTAAATCCCAGTATTAGTTGTACTGTACCAGTACTGTCCAATGACCATAACGTTAAATCCCAGTATTAGTTGTACTGTACCAGTACTGTCCAATGACCATAACGTTAAATCCCAGTATTAGTTGTACTGTACCAGTACTGTCCAATGACCATAACGTTAAATCCCAGTATTAGTTGTACTGTACCAGTACTGTCCAATGACCATAACGTTAAATCCCAGTATTAGTTGTACTGTACCAGTACTGTCCAATGACCATAACGTTAAATCCCAGTATTAGTTGTACTGTACCAGTACTGTCCAATGACCATAACGTTAAATCTAATCACGGCTCACCAGGCCTCTGCAGTCATGTCTATATCGTTTAATAGTTGCATTTATAATACCATATTTCTACCATATTTTTATCATATCGGTCATTATTTCAGTTGCCTTTCATATTCCATGTGTTCTAATGTGGAGTAAATGGCAAATGGAATATATCCTCACACCCTCCTCTCAACTAAATGTCCAGTGAGTTGTATACACATGCAATGCAAACATCAATTCACGGTAAATGCGTGTGTGTGTGTGTGTGTGTGTCTGTTTGTGTGTGTGTGTGTGTGTGTGTGTTTGCGTGCGTGCGTATACATGCAGTTTGCCATAATGAGCCGGATGAATAATAAAATGATAGCGTCCATGCCTTCAAGCAATTCATGAAAAATGAAGGAGATTTGGCTGTCATCAGTACACTGAATCTCCTGCCTCTGACCTTGCCTCCTGACAGATCCAAACAGGGGTTCTGTATTTCTACGAGGGGAAGGTGTTTCTCCACGAGGTACTGAAAGAAAACAATGCTTATGATGGAGCGCGTCGATGTGAGAGACGCGGACCCTCCTAGATGTGGGCCTATAGACACACACACACACACAGTCACACACACACACACACACACAGTCGCACGCACACACACGCACACACACACACATATAGCTACTGTATATGCCGATGTTTTTCTTGTCTTTCACTCGCTTCCATACTGTGTTGGGGTGCTTTCATCCTTTGAAGTCTGCGTCACAGAACTGCTAATGCGGGGAAAACACAATGCCTGAGAGGGTCCGTGTGACTAGTCTCTAAAACAACCTCTGAAACAACTCCAGATCACAAATACACAAACGTCAGAGATCCGGCTCGCTGTGGCGCCCGGGAATACGAGAAAACCGGGTCAGTCGTCGTCGGGTGACATCCAGGCGGCGTCGATTGTAGTCGCGTGACGCGGGCACGCTGCCGACGTCTGTCTGATCCGGGAAGCAGCGTTCAGGGACGCCGGTGTGGAACGGAGAGCCGCACTGAGGTGGAGGAAAACCGTCGCGTGACGGAGCCCTGAGGGCGACGGCACATCTCGAGTTGGAAGGGAGAAGCCCAGAACCCCCGGCTGTAAGCACAGACAGACGGATAGAGAGCTATGGAGAGAGGAAGGGAAGGGGGGGTGGCACAGGATGCCGTCACACACAGCTTCCTCTACAGCGTTTCTTAACCCTGTTAAGGTCATCCACTGCAGAGGTGTGAGAGTAACTACATCCCCAGGCTTATTTAGGAGCAAGGCCGCATATTTCCCTCACACTCTCTCTTTATCCTTTCTCTCTCTCTCTCTCTCTCTCTCTCTCTCTCTCTCTCTTCTTTGCCTCTTCCCCTCTCACTATCCTTCTCTCTCGCCTGACTCTCTCTGTCTCTTTTAAATGTCTTCGACAACGCCATGAAATTAGACAGAAACCAGCTGGCCTCTGGATGAATGCTTAAGTATACCAGCCAAAGCCCCAGAGTTTGCCTGTGCCGGCCGAGAGAAAAAAGACACTTAACTGAAATCTAGATGATAAACAGAGGAAACACATAATGCGTTTGACTGTGGTCGGGTTTTCTGAATACATTTGAATGGATAAATACATTGGGAGTTATTTTTGGTCGACGAGTGCCCCGGCAGTGACTGTGCGTACGAGGAATATTGCAGGCTACAGCTCGGAGAGAAAAATAATTCTACACGTTTTTACAATCTAACGTGAGAGTAAATGGGTGATGCAGAAATGTTTTTTATATACCCTTTGCATATCAATTGAACACTGTGTCCCGGTTGGTTAGAGTAACTGCATACACACACACACACACACACACACACACTCAAGTACATCGGAAACGCAGTCAACTCCTACAGAAAAGCACATGTATCTTTTTACCCGACAGACAGCAGGATTTCCTCACAACTCCGTCTCTACGACTAGTTGCACTGTAACCCTTCCCAGCTGTAGTTATGTGCCTGTGATAACGTAGTACATCACTCTGATATGGCGAGGCAAGTTCTCACCCTGGACTGCATACGGCGCTCCTGTTGTGTTTTTAGTCCAGACGGGGAAAGACGGTCGCAACGCCAGTCGCCAAAACATGAACGTCTGTCGCGTCGAGCTACATGACTGTGTGTCGTCGAAGCCTCAGTTTGGTCCCAAGTTGCTCACTATGATCTGAGTGCACTACATCGGACCGTCTTTCTGTGGACAAATCAGAACCGGGTCTCTGTAAAGTAAATGGGGTGTGTGTGTGTGGGGCGGGGGGGGGGACTCTGTTGTATCCACGCAGCCGGTCCACTGAAGCAATCACAGGGCTGGGAAATAAATAATACATAGCATACGACTGTGTCATCAAAAGATGATTAAGCTATTAGTTTCCTAGTTCCACACTTACCAATGTGATTAGAATAACTCATCCTAGCTCATTTTATGAAATATGAAAATATCATTCGACATCATACATCTTCCTCAAATTAATGCTATCTAGACGTGTAATCACTGTGTCAGAAATCATGTTAAATGGGGAGGAAAATGAAACATTATTAGATAAATGGCCACATCATATTGTGTCACATCATATTAGTAATGCCGTGATAGTACGGTGAAAGACTAAATAGGCCGTCATCTTTACTTCCTGGGAGGGGGCGCTTTTATCCTTTATGCAAATATAATAATATATTCCATTCTATCATTAAAGCCCTGGCAGGTGATTCCATGGGTGTCCAATCCTTAGTTGTTGATTGGCCAGAATAGTGATGTTGTTGATTGGCCAGAATAGTGATGTTGTTGATTGGCCAGAATAGTGATGTTGTTGATTGGCCAGAATAGTCATGATGTTAAGTTGTTAAATAAGTGATGATGATTATTACAGATGAAAAGCACACAGACAGTCTTACCTGGGTCATTTTGCTGTCTATAACTGTGGGTGGTGTTAATCAGGTAGTCCCTATGTAGATGTTCACCACAGGTAGGCCTCAGGTAGATGTTCACCACAGGTAGGCCTCAGGTAGATGTTCACCACAGGTAGGCCTCAGGTAGATGTTCACCACAAGTAGGCCTCAGGTAGATGTTCACCACAGGTAGGCCTCAGGTAGATGTTCACCACAGGTAGGCCTCAGGTAGATGTTCACCACAGGTAGGCTTCAGGTAGATGTTCACCACAGGTAGGCCTCAGGTAGATGTTCACCACAGGTAGGCCTCAGGAAGATGTTCACCACAGGTAGGCCTCAGGTAGATGTTCACCACAAGTAGGCCTCAGGTAGATGTTCACCACAGGTAGGCCTCAGGTAGATGTTCACCACAGGTAGGCCTCAGGTAGATGTTCACCACAGGTAGGCCTCAGGTAGATGTTCACCACAGGTAGGCCTCAGGTAGATGTTCACCACAGGTAGGCCTCAGGTAGATGTTCACCACAGGTAGGCCTCAGGTAGATGTTCACCACAGGTAGGCCTCAGGTAGATGTTCACCACAGGTAGGCCTCAGGTAGATGTTCACCACAGGTAGGCCTCAGGAAGATGTTCACCACAGGTAGGCCTCAGGTAGATGTTCACCACAAGTAGGCCTCAGGTAGATGTTCACCACAGGTAGGCCTCAGGTAGATGTTCACCACAGGTAGGCCTCAGGTAGATGTTCACCACAGGTAGGCCTCAGGTAGATGTTCACCACAGGTAGGCCTCAGGTAGATGTTCACCACAGGTAGGCCTCAGGTAGATGTTCACCACAGGTAGGCCTCAGGTAGATGTTCACCACAGGTAGGCCTCAGGTAGATGTTCACCACAGGTAGGTCTCAGGTAGATGTTGACCACAGGTAGGCCTGGTCTGTACCAAATCATGTCATAACCTCCTTCAGCTTGAAGATGCCGTCCAGAATATTAAACACAACCAGATCTGAACATACAGAGCAAATAGGATTCGAGACATGTCACACAACTCAGGACTCGTTTTGGCTCGGGAGCACTAGTTTGGAAACGTGCTGCTGCTGAAATGATTAAAAACGAATAATCTCCGGAGAGTCCCTTCAATATAGCCCATCCAAACAGCAGAGGCGTCAGAGAAACTCTCCGCTGGCGTCCACTGTTTGTTAGAGTATATCATCATTATTAAAACCCTGTCCGGATTTTACTGGTTCCCTTCCGCTAGGTTCGTGTGTCCAATAGCACCCTGTTTCCCCTCCTCTGCCCTACTCCCCACTAGGGCCCAGCCGAAACAATAGGGAACAGGGTGGCGTTTGGAACGCGGGGCGAGCCTACTTCAGTTTTACTGTCTCATCATTATAGTGAAGTTGAATAGGTCAATGCTTGAATAGGTGAATGGGGGTGCTCAGTGGCTGGCAGCATATTACATGCTTAACCTATCAGATTCCATTACAGTTGTGGACGAGTCACTTGACCTTTTACACAGAACAGCTTGCTCTCTCTCAGTGAAGGGAACCTAAACGTTCTGTACCATATATTCCCGGGAAGGAAAAGGTTGAGGAAGGCCCGTACGGATATACTATCTTACTAATGACAGATCGGGAAAAGCTTTTTGACTTTTGTCCATAATTACTAAGGGTTTACAGTTCGGCAATCGTTCCTCTCTGCTGTTTTTTTTTTAAATATGAGAGGGTTGGAGAGTTTATGTTAATGGGGCTTTTTGTTTCATATGGCTGCGGATATTGCATTGTAATATTGTCATTGTATTTCTGTTCAGTTGTATCTCCTGCATGGAGACACTGTTATGTGTCCTCTTTGTATTCTTTTTTGTCCCGTGTCAGGAATTAGGAAGATTTAGAAGATAATCAGCTAAATCATACAGACACATTATCCTCACGATGTTTACAACAGGACAGCCACTAACCACTCCCACCAGGATAATGTATAACATGATCAGCTAACGATAGCTAAACATTATCCTCATGAAGGTTTGAACAGGACATCCACTAACCACTCCCACCAGGATAATGTAGTCAGTCTATTAGACGGATGGCCGACTCTACAGGGTCATAGCAGGATCCGTCGCAACATGCAATATTCACTTCCATTTTCACGTTTAGGCTGCAATAATATTATCGTTGGCATTAAAAACATTAGTCTACAGTGAATTTGCCGCGTTATTAGAGGTTCGACTGACCCTGATAAACGCGGAAGCAGGATGCATTTGAACGTAAGTGTGGCAGCAGACGCCGGGTGCCACCCGGTATGAATTAAAAAATGACTGCACCGCTTCTCCTAATGGACATGGCTACTTAAACATAGCATGCATTATTTATCAACCGGGGTTCCCAGACAGATGAGAGACGGGAATATTTGGAGATTCTCTCGGACCGATTTCCATTCCCCGTCTGTTCGCCATTTTGTCAACCGTGAAAGAGCCCGAACAGGCGAAGCTGAACGGGGCGACGCTGTTGCTGAAACTCCGACCGCGTTTGCGTCAGTTATAAAGAGCTGTTGGCATTCTGCATCGGTGGACGACGTGTCTGAGATGATAATGAGAAGGTGAGGAATTCTAACCACCACCCCGGATCCTTAGGTTACCGGTTGTAGGCCAGTTGAGCGGAGTGTCTGGGTCTGAACGGAGGACATGTGGCTGTGATTACGGAGACTCCTATCAAAGCTTCCTAAACATTAAATATTCCACTTCCTCTTCCTCAGAGATCAAGAGGGCTTAAACAGAAGCTATTCTGGATTTAAAACGCGTGATAAAATAGATTGGAAATCGGACAGGAACGCAATCACGTCTTGTTAGGTTATAACCTTACTTTCCATGTGCCGGAGTGGAAAACTTCTAACGAGGCCGAGGCGCGACAAATCTTATCGTTTGTTATCACGGCTGAGTTCTCCGTCTTTCCTTTAGCTCCTCCGTTCCGGTAACTAGCAATATTGTTGGTTTATGGGCCATGTTGTTTACGTCAGTTGCTTTTTCACAACAGACACATTCAGGTGGCACACACACACTCACACACACTCTCACACTCACACACTCACGCAAACCCAAAACGGGCATTCCCTATATTCTGCACTGGTCCACTGGGTATTCCTGCTACTCCATTTGGTTATATTCAAAACTCCCCAGAGAGAGGCATTAGGGCCGACCCTTGACCTGTGAACACCCCGCGGTTCAAATAGCCTAATAACAAACAGGCATATTTACCGGCATGCATAGATACAGTCTTATAATAGAGCGGAACTGCAGTGAACATTAGCACTGATTTTCTGCTCAATCAGGTTCTGATGTTGTGCAGGGCTTGCACCCTGGAGAAATAGCATGTAGGCCCCCGTGCTACCCCCACCGTGCCACCCCCACCTGCCACCCACCCACCCGAGCACACGCTGCCAGCTCAGGCCCGACTCCACTAAACCCATGCGGGGTACTCCACATAACAGTATGAATGAATGCCAGATTAGCAGAGCGGATCACGCATATACATTATAAAAGTTGCCTTTCCCAGGCGTCGGTCTCGGAGGCCCGGCGCTGTCTCAGCGGTGCTCACCGGAGGATGGGGCTTTGGCAATGGCCAGGAGAGTGCCACTAAACACCCGGCCTACAGCGGCGTCCCAAACACTGGCCTGTTTATTCAGTGCCCTACTACCCATAGGGCTCTGGTCAGAACGAGGGCGCGATGAAGGGTGTTTTGGGAAGTGCCCTTGCCGAATGGCTGTGGATAGGAGACTGTAAGTGGATTATAGGAGGGATATTGTCCCCAGCTCAGGGATGGCAGGTGGCACCAGGAGTCTGTAGAAGCCACACACACTCCACTTAACGCTGGTTCCAACATCACTCATCCTCTCACATCAGCGGTGGACAAACAATGACAGATGTGACAGACCACCACTCATCCTCTCACATCAGCGGTGGACAAAAACTGGCAGATGTGACAGACCCAGGCAGATGTGACAAAGACTGGCAGATGTGACAAAGACTGGCAGATGTGACAAACACTGGCAGATGTGACAAACACTGGCTGATGTGACAAAGACTGGCAGATGTGACAAACACTGGCAGATGTGACAAACACTGGCTGATGTGACAAAGACTGGCAGATGTGACAAACACTGGCAGATGTGACAGACCCTGGCAGATGTGACAGACCCTGGCAGATGTGACTAACCCTGGCAGACGTGACAGACCCTGGCAGATGTGACAAAGACTGGCAGAAGTGACAAACACTGGCTGATGTGACAGACCCTGGCAGATGTGACAGACCCTGGCAGATGTGACAGACCCTGGCAGATGTGACAGACCCTGGCAGATGTGACAAACACTCACAGATGTGACACACTGGCAGATGTGACAAACACTGGCAGATGTGACAAAGACTGGCAGATGTGACAAACACTGGCAGATGTGACAAAGACTGGCAGATGTGAAAAACACTGACAGATGTGGCAAACATTCACAGATGTGACAAACACTCACAGATGTGACAGACACTGGCAGATGTGACAGACACTCACAGATGTGACAGACACTCACAGATGTGACAGACACTCACAGATGTGACAGACACTCACAGGTGTGACAATAATAGGATGGTTTAAAACCATTAAATCTATTAATATAAAACACAAATGTGTTCGTAATTCACCAGAGGAGGTAAAAAAGTAGGTTCTCAGTCAAACAATTACCTGCAAGTGTGGTCTTTCATCACGCCGACAAACATGTATGTTTCATTTACATCACTCTGACGGTCACCAGCACAATTAGCCTGAGCTCTCACAAAGAGTTCACGTCCAAAGATGTCACATTCGACAGAGCACGTCACATTCAAATTAGCGAGGTGTATGAATGCTTGTCATATGTTAGCAGCCGCGTTTCACCTCCAAAACTCGCCAAGTATCATCTCACAGTTTCACACTCCTAATGACCAGTTTGCCTGAGTTTCCCACCATATGTAGAGTGCCTCCGTCTCCTTCTGTTCCAATGGCGCGTCTTAACTTAATCACCCTGTGGCCCGCAAAACATGTAGCGTTATCTAACGTCTGAAGAGTCTTCTGTAGCTTGTCATTTACACTTCAGACTGTTCCAATTTAGACTCAAATGTTCTCTTATCAAAAAGTGTCAACCATGGCAGGAATGTCCATAGAATTCATTCGTGTAATTTGCTCAGACGATCCGCTAGTCTGATTAAATACTAACACTGACTTCGCGAACACTAACTTCTTTATCGAGGTAATAAATACATGCCTTTGTCAGGTCTTAACCAAATCTTTTACCTGTGAACCACTCTGAAGAAAAATGTCTGCTGAGTAACTAACAGTATCAATGGCTTAAGTGTTTCCTTCTTTTGTACGTCTGTAATTTAACTCAAAATACAATTAAAATACCGTTTACTAAATAGTGTCTATTTACAAAAATGTGTTGATGAGAGCTAATAAATGTATAAGGGAATCACATCCAACATGAGGCTAGTTTAAAACAGCCGTATAGTTCTGTACCTGGTCAATGGGTTTGGCTCATCACACATTATAACAGGAGTATATTCCTACTAATAGCACCTGACACATCCTTAGATATTAACACCCTTACAGGATTGACATTTTTCCCGACATTTTCTCCCGTTTTATGTGATAGTGTGTGTGAGGCATTTTGTCCTATTTTCTGATATAATTGCAATTAGGCAAGTTCACCGCGGAACTCGACACTGTTTAACCCTGAAAAGACAGCGGCGCGATAATCACCATTTTAATAGCTAATGGTTCTAATGTAAGTTCACACGGAGAACAAAAACACAGAGAACAAAACACAGAGAACATTCTTGTCCATTAGAGCAGTTGGCTGTCTGCCATTATCTAACTCTCTCTCTCTCTTTCTGTCTTCTCCCTCTCTCTCTCTGTCTGTCTTCTCCCTCTCTTCTCTCTTCCTTTGTCTTGTCTCTCCCATAACTCCGCCCCAGTCTCTCTCCATCTTCCTTCTCTCTCTCTCTGTCTCCTCCCTCTCTTCTCTCTCTTTCTTTCTCCTCTCTCCTCTCTTCCTGTGTCTTGTCTCTCTCTCCCATAACTCCGCCCCTGCCTCTCTCCATCTCACACCCATTTCTCTGTGCCCACCTCTTCTCTTCTCTCTCCCCTCTCTCACCCATCCCTCTTCTTTATCTACCCCCTCCCTCCTTCTCTCTCTCTGCCGCCCCCCCTGATCCACCTCCCCGTGCCCCTCTCTCACCCGTCTATCTCCTTTTGTCCCACCATCTCACTCTCTTTATTTCTCTTTCTCTCTGCAGATTGTGAGAACGAGTCTTATTGAGATGACAACTCGGGTTGAACCAGCAGCGATGACCCACAGCGCGGTCGGCTCGTTCCCCTCTCACATGTAGCCGTTCTATGATGCACGTTCAAAACACAGGACCTGTTCAAGATGCTAACGACGAGCACAAGAGGCAGATCTGTCTGCTCACGCCTGAGTGGTTCCCAGCGTGGTGAATACACGGCTCCACTCCAACTTCAGGACCCTTGACTTCTTTGTCAATTATCTCATGCGCCGACTAACAGCAACACAACCCTTAATAATTAATTTGCTTATTTTGACAGATGACTCCGACACACACCTCCACGTAAGCACGCGCGAACGGGAACTGATGTGAAGTGTCTGTGTTTTTCGCGTTCCGTTGAAATAAAGACCCTCTGATCTGTGAAGACAAATGTACAGTACATGCCTCAGGTTTTCATTTTGGCACACTCTGTCTACTGCCTGCTAGTTAATCTATGGCATGCAGATGAGATTGGGCGTAATTGCTAAATATTCCTCTTTGTTTCAGAGACCTTTGATGATCCCAGAGCTACACAGCTAGGCCTTTATCAGAGCAGCGAGTAATTAGCCAAGGAGAGGGAAGAGGAGAAAGGGGAGAAGAGGGAGGGGACAGGAAGCAGAGGGGAGAGGAAGAGTGGGGAGGAGAGAGAGGGGAGAGGAAGAGTGGGGAGGAGAGGGAGGGAGGGGGTAGTAGAGGGGAGAGAAAGCGGAGTGAGGGTCGGGCGTGGCTGGTTTTTGTAGAAGAACATATGTTCGTGGGACAATGTATTGTTTGTTTATGAGTTGTTCTGTTAGTGAAACTTAACCAAAAGGAAAATGTGTTACATTTGTATTCTTATTGAGACCTATCGAGATTTGGAGGGTGTAGCAAAGACACCAGATAGTTACAGGGTGTAGCGAAGACACCAGAGAGTTACAGGGTGTAGCTGTGACAGCAGAGTTACAGGGTGTAGCTATGACAGCGGAGAGTTACAGGGTGTAGCTGTGACAGCAGAGAGTTACAGGTTGTAGCTATGACAGCGGAGAGTTGCAGGGTGTAGCTATGACAGCAGAGAGTTACAGGGAGTAGCTATGACAGCGGGGAGTTGCAGGGTGTAGCTGTGACAGCAGAGAGTTACAGGGTGTAGCTATGACAGCGGAGAGTTACAGGGTGTAGCTATGACAGCGGAGAGTTACAGGGTGTAGCTATGACAGCGGAGAGTTACAGGGTGTAGCTATGACAGCGGAGAGTTACAGGGTGTAGCTATGATAGCGGAGAGTTACAGGGTGTAGCTATGACAGCGGAGAGTTACAGGGTGTAGCTATGACAGCGGAGAGTTACAGGGTGTAGCTATGATAGCGGAGAGTTACAGGGTGTAGCTATGATAGAGGAGAGTTACAGGGTGTAGCTATGACAGCGGAGAGTTACAGGGTGTAGCTATGACAGCGGAGAGTTACAGGGTGTAGCTATGACAGCGGAGAGTTACAGGGTGTAGCAAAGACACCAGATAGTTACAGGGTGTAGCGAAGACACCAGAGAGTTACAGGGTGTAGCTGTGACAGCAGAGTTACAGGGTGTAGCTATGACAGCGGAGAGTTACAGGGTGTAGCTGTGACAGCAGAGAGTTACAGGTTGTAGCTATGACAGCGGAGAGTTGCAGGGTGTAGCTATGACAGCAGAGAGTTACAGGGAGTAGCTATGACAGTGGGGAGTTGCAGGGTGTAGCTGTGACAGCAGAGAGTTACAGGGTGTAGCTATGACAGCGGAGAGTTACAGGGTGTAGCTATGACAGCGGAGAGTTACAGGGTGTAGCTATGACAGCGGAGAGTTACAGGGTGTAGCTATGACAGCGGAGAGTTACAGGGTGTAGCTATGACAGCGGAGAGTTACAGGGTGTAGCTATGATAGAGGAGAGTTACAGGGTGTAGCTATGACAGCGGAGAGTTACAGGGTGTAGCTATGACAGCGGAGAGTTACAGGGTGTAGCTATGATAGCGGAGAGTTACAGGGTGTAGCTATGATAGAGGAGAGTTACAGGGTGTAGCTATGACAGCGGAGAGTTACAGGGTGTAGCTATGACAGCGGAGAGTTACAGGGTGTAGCTATGACAGCGGAGAGTTACAGGGTGTAGCTGTGACAGCAGAGAGTTACAGGGTGTAGCTATGACAGCGGAGAGTTACAGGGTGTAGCTATGACAGCGGAGAGTTACAGGGTGTAGCTATGACAGCGGAGAGTTACAGGGTGTAGCAAAGACACCAGATAGTTACAGGGTGTAGCGAAGACACCAGAGAGTTACAGGGTGTAGCTGTGACAGCAGAGTTACAGGGTGTAGCTATGACAGCGGAGAGTTACAGGGTGTAGCTGTGACAGCAGAGAGTTACAGGTTGTAGCTATGACAGCGGAGAGTTGCAGGGTGTAGCTATGACAGCAGAGAGTTACAGGGAGTAGCTATGACAGTGGGGAGTTGCAGGGTGTAGCTGTGACAGCAGAGAGTTACAGGGTGTAGCTATGACAGCGGAGAGTTACAGGGTGTAGCTATGACAGCGGAGAGTTACAGGGTGTAGCTATGACAGCGGAGAGTTACAGGGTGTAGCTATGACAGCGGAGAGTTACAGGGTGTAGCTATGACAGCGGAGAGTTACAGGGTGTAGCTATGATAGAGGAGAGTTACAGGGTGTAGCTATGACAGCGGAGAGTTACAGGGTGTAGCTATGACAGCGGAGAGTTACAGGGTGTAGCTATGATAGCGGAGAGTTACAGGGTGTAGCTATGACAGCGGAGAGTTACAGGGTGTAGCTATGACAGCGGAGAGTTACAGGGTGTAGCTATGATAGCGGAGAGTTACAGGGTGTAGCTATGATAGAGGAGAGTTACAGGGTGTAGCTATGACAGCGGAGAGTTACAGGGTGTAGCTATGACAGCGGAGAGTTACAGGGTGTAGCTATGACAGCGGAGAGTTACAGGGTGTAGCTGTGACAGCAGAGAGTTACAGGGTGTAGCTATGACAGCGGAGAGTTACAGGGTGTAGCTATGACAGCGGAGAGTTACAGGGTGTAGCTATGACAGCGGAGAGTTACAGGGTGTAGCTATGACAGCGGAGAGTTACAGGGTGTAGCTATGACAGCGGAGAGTTACAGGGTGTAGCTATGATAGAGGAGAGTTACAGGGTGTAGCTATGACAGCGGAGAGTTACAGGGTGTAGCTATGACAGCGGAGAGTTACAGGGTGTAGCTATGATAGAGGAGAGTTACAGGGTGTAGCTATGACAGCGGAGAGTTACAGGGTGTAGCTATGACAGCGGAGAGTTACAGGGTGTAGCTATGATAGCGGAGAGTTACAGGGTGTAGCTATGACAGCGGAGAGTTACAGGGTGTAGCTATGACAGCGGAGAGTTACAGGGTGTAGCTATGATAGCGGAGAGTTACAGGGTGTAGCTATGACAGCGGAGAGTTACAGGGTGTAGCTATGATAGCGGAGAGTTACAGGGTGTAGCTATGACAGTAGGGTCTGACTTTGGTAGATTTTTTAGACATTTTGTGAGACTTGAATCCAATGCAGTTGTCATAACTGTAGTGCGGTTACCCTTGTTGTTTCAGGTCCATTCTCATTGGCTCTGATTCTACTACGGCCAGTTTATCATCTCATTCATTCCTAATTGGCATCCATCTGTCCGCACCTCCGCACTTCCCCATCTGCTTATTATCGGTGTGTAGTGAGTGCTCCGGTGCAAATCAATTGGCCCACATTCACAAAGTGGCCGACGGTGAACGAGGAGAGCTTCCGTCAGTTCTACAAAGACATTTACAGGAGCCTCCGCTGCTCTGAATGTTGTCAGGGCAATTTATTCATTAGGAAGCATTAAATCCAAGCACAATATCTGGCCTTCCTGTGTGAACCCGGCCATGTTGTCAAGTCGACATCCAGGAGTCGAGCAAGAACGTAACAGCGCGTGAGCTAATGGACTCAAACTTATAATGGCAGGGAATCCAGCAGAACCATTGGACCTGTATTGATGTGATCATTGCAACTGTGTCAGGAACTAAACGCAGGATGATCAGTCTGTCCAAGTATGTCACAGACATGGCACAATATTTCACCAATTTCCTTTATCGGTCAAACATACAGAGGTTAAATCTCCCGGTCGTGAGGCAGGTCTCTGGGTTCCTGTGTGGGAGTTTTTAGACGTCATTCCACTCCAATCTCCTGTGGAATAGAGGCTGTGTGTGAAATGCTCCAGATTATTGCAATTTCTGGGTAGATTGTGAACAATTACCTGTGAAGTGCATTGGGGAGTGGACGTGCTCCCAGGGAAAGCAGATGCTCCTGGGATTCCCTGGGACGTACTCCGGCACACCGACAAAAACAGCATGTCTGCGGCCCCGGCAAATAACAGCCAGGAGAACTGTCTCACTCAGCCCAGAGTACACAGACAGGCTGCACGTCACACCCTAAAGACGCACAAGAGAGGGAAACAGTCTCTGACCCTAATACTGCAGGTCATCGTATCGGGCCGGGCTTTGGGTTGGGTGAGTGAAGGCTTCACTGTTTAAACTACATGTGTGTAGCAGTTGCGTAATTAAACACGTAATCATCACTTGAACACTTGCTAGCCAAGGTAGTACATAACACTATAACACAATGAAGTTATTTTCCTAATCCAGTACTTCTCCTCAATCGCTTTACTACGTGAGAATTTCAAAAGTTTTAACTCTTTTGGAACTAGAGCCACATTGTCCCACACATATTCGAAGGCTGCTATTTAAACACCAGGCCTCTAATCAAATCCAAATGAGAGGTGTAAATCACCAATGAAATCAACGTTCAACGGGGTGACTGACAACCTTGTCTCTGTATAAGACACACTGATGATGTTTCCAGAAGGTTTTCAGCACAGGCCGAAGCTGACTTTACTGATGCATGCAATTTGCTAAAGCCCTCCTGGGACGAATAAAAAAAAAATACAAAAATGTTTTGTTCTGCTCTACTTTAAGAACACTTGTATGAGTAAAGGCTGCTGTTGACTCCTTAAGTTACATCCTTTTAAAGATATATTTTGTCTACGGTTTTCATAATATTTCTTTTTACAAAATGTAAAATAGTAGGATTCTTTGATCATTATTTACAGGATATGTAGCCGAGTAACCGTTCACCCATCGAACCTGCTGGACAATTATGCAGTGAGGCCCATTTCCCCTGTCCACTTCCATTTAAAGCCAAATACGTTGGCTATTCCGAAACAGCTTTTCTTCTCAGCGAGCTATTAACAGTCAGGAAAAAAATATGAAGCTTTAATAGCCTTATTCATTACATACAGATGGTTTCAATAGGTTGAAATAAAGATGGGGGGGCAGTTTTAGTTGTATAAATGTTGTTATTAATGTAGTGACTGCCTGCATATTTTCCTCCCTGCCTCATTAGTTTCATACCTTCAAACAATTGACTTTATCAATGCCACTGTGTATACCAGGTAATATGAGAGAACAAAGTATAATACAATTATATGAAATCAAATTACACACGTGAGGGGGAAAAAAAGAATAAAAGTTTGAACTCCGTGTGACCGGAACCTCTACTTGACTCGGTTTACAAGTCTGAGCTGATCGAGAAGAGATTGTTGAGAGGAAGGGGGAACCGTGAAGCGAGGGGGGAACCTTTGAGAGGCGGGGGGTTCCTCCGTCTTGACGGGGGAAAGGTTACAGTGTTACTCCTGTTGAGAGTTTCCAAGGCTTCTCATCTTCAAAGTCATTAGGCATTTTTTTTAACTTTTTATAATTAGCAGACACACATCTTACAGATCGTCAGCTGCAGCTGTTCCCCTGGGAACCATCGCCTGCCAGAGACGGTCCTCTCCATCTGACGCAGTCTCGCTCCGCGTGCCACGCCACTCCACCACTCTGCCGCCCTGCGTTAGGGGGCTGCCCGGGTAGCGCCCACCGCATGCCATCATTGATACGTTGGCATGCGGTGAACGTAGAGAAGTCGGCACCGGTCTGAGCGCTACAGATCTGGCACGGCTGGTTCTGCAGATTTACGAGGAACACGGAACAGCTTTACACCCGAATCCACTTCCGTTGAGTAATAACACATAGCGGCGCTAATCTGGGCCAGGATCCATGACAATGGAAGTCTTTGTGATTTCTGGGATGAAACGGTTTTCTTCGTCTCGTTTCCAGCATGTTGTGTTGGACGGGAAATGGAGTATCAGACGTCAGACGATTTTGGATGTAATTAATTATTAATCGTGCAGCATTTAGTAGCATAAAAAAAAAAAAAAAAAAAACATGGTTAATCTCTCCATATTCATTGCTGTGTCTGGTATTCACAAAACATACCATAGGAAGTCAATACAGGGGACAAATCCAGCAATCATCGCCTCACTCCATCGTTGAGCTGAACACCAGTCTCTAACACCTCCACCAGCTCTCCTCTCAGATCCATCGTTGAGCTGAACACCAGTCTCTAACACCTCCACCAGCTCTCCTCTCAGATCCATCGTTGAGCTGAACACCAGTCTCTAACACCTCCACCAGCTCTCCTCTAAGACCCATCGTTGAGCTGAACATCAGTCTCTAACACCTCCACCAGCTCTCCTCTCAGATCCATCGTTGAGCTGAACACCAGTCTCTAACACCTCCACCAGCTCTCCTCTCAGAGCCATCGTTGAGCTGAACACCAGTCTCTAACACCTCCACCAGCTCTCCTCTCAGAGCCATTGTTGAGCTGAACACCAGTCTCTAACACCTCCACCAGCTCTCCTCTCAGAGCCATCGTTGAGCTGAACACCAGTCTCTAACACCTCCACCAGCTCTCCTCTAAGACCCATCGTTGAGCTGAACACCAGTCTCTAACACCTCCACCAGCTCTCCTCTAAGACCCATCGTTGAGCTGAACACCAGTCTCTAACACAGAATCACAGCATTAATGGGCTTAGAAATGACCCATCCATCTGTCCCTGCCTGTCGGGGTGGTCATGACAACAACATGATTTGTCTCCTGTCTGTAAAGTTGCCAGCAATATACCTTGCCTGGAGGGTTCGAACGGAGGAAGGGAATGGGGGTAAACAAGACAAACAAGTTCTGGCATATTTCTTGGATCTCTACACACCATTAGGTGTCATAATAATCACCCGGAATGTTCCTGGACATGGGTGTCAGAAACCAATCAACTTAACAACTCAATACCAGTTTGTTGTGAAAGTTCTTCCTGACATGGCATTGAATCGTTCCGAGAAACCCCTGAGAAAACAACATGGACAATCAACAGTTTGTCTGCTCTACTCCCAATTTCTTGATTTATAAAAACACATATATCTTTACGCAGTGTATATTTAAGGAACTATGTTTCGAACTTCCCTATATATCTATATCTAACATTTTAATAATTAACTCCAAATTTTTCAAATAAAAAAATATATATGTTTTTTAATAATGAAATGTGCATACGGTTACGTATTCAGGCACTTTGCAATGACACATTGTGTTCAGATGTATCCTGTGACCTGATGATTGTCCCTGCAAAGTGTCTAGAACTAGAAAGGAGTTCAAATTCTTAGAGTCCAACTTGAACTGATTGTATCTGTCTCAATTAGTCATAGTCATATCTGGAAAGTGATTTAAAAAATGTTAAAGGTTTGAAAGATCTCTGGAAATGGTAGTCTCTGTCATTGTGAACTGGAAGAACACGCAACATGAAACTGTCACAAACCCACTAGCCATCTCCATGTGTTAATCACTGTCTTGTCATGTTATCACACACGCCTGGTGTCCATCCCCTCATTAGGACAGACTATATAAGTCTCTCGTCTGTGTACAGTGTCTTTGTGTGGTATTGTTTTACATATGGTGTCCACCCCGTCATTTGGATAGACTATATAAGAATGGTGAAGGTAAAACGTTTTGCACGACAACAACTCAATAGCAAGGTAGTGCTGGATTGGATTCCATCGAACATCAACGGGGAGATCTGAAGTCGGTTTCAACTTCCTGTTACCAGTATCAGTACTCACTTTTGTTGTCCACGTTTTAGACATTAATGGCTGTGTGTTGAGTATTACACAAGCTGTGCACTCACTACTTTTAATTGTAGCAAAGTGTCATTTCTTCAGTGTTGTCACATGAAAAGATATAATCAAAATTTTACAAAAATGTGAGGGGTGTTCTTACTTTTGTGAGATACCGTTTACACAGTACACAATAACACACAATTCTGACCCTGACTGATATGCAGTAGAACATATAACTTCTTGAATGTTATTGTAAGACAACATTGAGATAAAATCTTCTGCAATAATGTGTTTTTTTAACTGTGCAACAACAATTCTCAATAGGAAAAATAAAAACATACAAGCCTTTACATAACTAAACAGGAAGGGTTTTCCATAACAGATTGCATAGAGTTCTGCAAATTATTTGTTTGTCTTGGCGAGGAAACACTTCCTAGATTTTCAGGGGACGTCAGGCATGCTTTCGCGCTGTCTCCAGGGCCTCTCCCTCTCCAGGAAGAGAGAAAAGCATGCTGGTATTCAAATTGGGGCCTCATGCTCTTACCTGGACACAATCAACATTCATTCAGTGCTGGAATGCATCCAGGAACACATCTAACACACACACTTAAATAAAACAATAAAACAAATTCAAATACACACACACACATGTTGAAATAATGAATTAATCACCACAGCAACGAGTGTTGTGTTATTTGCGAAAAATAATAATTGTTAGTGTAAGATTTGGGTAAATAGGACCTGTAGCTATCAACCAATCCAGCTAACAGGCACAACATTCATTTTAATTGCATAACTATACCTCTTTTAAATACCCATCTGGCCAGCGTTGTAAATGGTCGAGGGCTAAAGCTACGAGATTTCCATTTCTCTGATGTGTGGAGATATTCAGAAAGACCAGCGGACTCAAATGTACATGGCTGTTCCATTGATTGGCTGCTATTTCAACTGCTCAGAGATCTTACCTTGAGATATTTCACGTTAAGGGCCAGATGGTATTTATCACACTATGTAAATTAAAAGACCACTGCTGATTACATGTCAAAAAAATAAATAGTTAGACCTTGAAGGCATTTATTTTGTATGTACGTAAATGGGAACCTCATTTTTACCTTGAGGCGAGGATCCTTTTTTCAATTCATGTTTGATATATTCCAAGCATTTCGGAGTAATTTAGCCATCCAGAGGGGGTGTGTTGATCCTCAGAGTGAGGTTCTTCACCTCAGGGACCGACTGATCCACATCTGCATATCCAAGTTCAAATATATACTCTGGATGATTGGTTTCAACATTAAGTTGTTGATCTAGCCCCCTGACAGATTGCCTAGAATGTCCTCCCATCCAGTTTCATTTCATTTGTAAACGATGTAAGCGTAGCCTCCTAAATCCCTCCACTCAAACACATCGTTACTAAACTCATTGATTGAGTGGGCCAGGCGTACATTTCGGGGACGATTTCGCGGTCGAAGCGTGGAATAAATATTCCGCAATCCATTTATTTTCCATAAGCGCGGATAACAGGGCTCTAATACCTCTTACATTTCAATTAGGTGAATGTGTAGACTGGTCAACGCTGTGAGGATAATGGCGACAGACGGCCTGCTATTTCCCCTAATCCCGGCCGATAACACAAGGTGCAAATGATCTGAAGAATTTCACACTAGCAGCCTCGAAATTGGATCAGACGTCTACACATGTCATATTAATCCGAACCCATTCAGCCAGGGGATTTACAACATTAATGCTTCAGATTAAAATCATCGGGAATAGTTCAATAGCGACCTCCTCGCGTGCATGTTCCACTTGTTTATTACCTCAGATTGACACCATGTCATGTGGAATAACGGCCACCAATGTGACTGCGCAGATGATCCGCTACAAGTTGTTGTTAGGGAAATGACGGATCGGTTATATTCTAATGTTTCGTTATTGTTGTGCTTCGCTAATTACCCACATAATTTGCAGACTACAGAAGACCGAAATGTACAGCTTGCCATATAGAAACAATTATGTTAACGAGATAATACGGCGAGCTAAATGGATGTTTAGTGTTAGTACGTACTGTTAGCAACATGCTCGGTAGCCTTCAGATTAATTGCTACAGTAAGCAGAGACAGCACAAATGATTTATAATGTGGGGAAATTGCTACTAGTTATTTATTTTTTGCTTGGTATGGTGTTACACTAACCGCAGTAATGTCTTGCTGAAATTGTTAGTCAGCACCAATGAATGCAATTAGTGTTTAATGGGCTCTTAAAGAGAACTGGGGGAGGGGGTGTGAAGGGACACATCCCAACAACACTGATATATGCATTGTCTGGGTATACGCCACACATCATGTGCGCCAGACGAAAGGCAACAAAGACAAAAGGCAACAAGCAACATTTTTAAGGAAACCGTCCTAACACTTCTGAAACTTGTCTTAACTTCTCTGAAAACAGTTCTACACTACTGAAAACAGTCAGAACACTACGAAAACGACTCTGAATTCCTCTGAAAATAGCCCTAACGCTAACGCAAATAGTGCTATTTCTTCTGAAAACAGACATATAATACTCTTTTTTGCTAATTGAACCCACCGGGTAGATGAATATGACACATCCTCGGATTTGTCTGCATGTTGCTGTGCAATGAAACGATGAGTGGCTAAATACTTGAACGTAGTACTTTAGACTCAGAGGAACTGAAAATTAAGTAACTACATTCTATTCACCCATCTTAGCTCAACTCAAGTCATATAAATAATTCCTCCATTTGTAAACAGATCCATTTCCAGACAGACCACGGTGTGCTGGCAAAAAGAAGAGGTTATTTGCAGAGAAGGAGCCTTGAACAAGGTCAGCTTGACTGAGACTGAAGCCCACCATTCCTGGAGCCAAAGAGCCAGGGACAGGGGCCTCACTGCCGACACAAGCCCCCTCTGAGCTGCCTTGCCTCAGGGCAAAGTGATCCCAAACCCCCCTCCTGTCCTCCGCCTGCTCTAACCTCAGACAGAACCATCATCACTGCAGAGTCATTAAGGCCAGTGCTAACAGCCAACTATTAATACGCAGACACAGACACACTCACACAAACGCAGACATACACATGCACACGCGCACGCACACACAAAACACACCCACAGATTTCAGACAGTCGTACCAGAGAGCAGAATAGTGGGGTCATGCTGCGACGGCAGGCCTGTTAAAGATGCGGAAACAGAGGCGAGTATTTTATCTTGCTGCACATCTCTGGACGTCCAGCATTCAGCACGGTCTGGATGAAGGAGCACCAGCCTACTGGGGACCACAGAGGCTATGTCATCCAATCTGTAGCCGGCTTACTAAATTGTTCCGATGACATCAGTGGATCATAAATCCACCAAGGTAGAAATCGTTCCACTATTGCATCCAAAGGAACAGTGTATTACATCGAAATGGGCCAGATAATATTCAAGGCCGAGGGTCTCCGTTTTTTTTTGCATTCGAGTCATTTTAATTTGACACACGCTTCAAACGGAATTTACAATGCAATATTTAGTTAACACGCCCAGCAAGTGCTCCAGTGGCCTGCTGTCATCTTCCCCGGCGTGATGTGTGAATGACCGCGAAGCCCTGCTAGGAACGTTCTAATGCATTGCATAAGTAGTTAATAAAGGACTTAATTCAATATGACAGTGTAACAAATGGAGTCCATGGCCAGGGTGGATGTCTCTCTGTACGCTGCACATCACAGTGTTAATCATCAATAAATAAATATTAACCCTTCAGGGTGGATGTCTCTCTGTACGCTGCACATCACAGTGTTAATCATCAATAAATAAATATTAACCCTTCAGGGTGGATGTCTCTCTGCACATCACAGTGTTAATCATCAATAAATAAATATTAACCCTTCAGGGTAGACGTCTCTGCACATCACAGTGTTAATCATCAATAAATAAATATTAACCCTTCAGGGTAGACGTCTCTGCACATCACAGTGTTAATCATCAATAAATAAATATTAACCCTTCAGGGTGGATGTCTCTCTGTACGCTGCACATCACAGTGTTAATCATCAATAAATAAATATTAACCCTTCAGGGTGGATGTCTCTCTGTACGCTGCACATCACAGTGTTAATCATCAATAAATAAATATTAACCCTTCAGGGTAGACGTCTCTGCACATCACAGTGTTAATCATCAATAAATAAATATTAACCCTTCAGGGTGGATGTCTCTCTGTACGCTGCACATCACAGTGTTAATCATCAATAAATAAATATTAACCCTTCAGGGTAGACGTCTCTGCACATCACAGTGTTAATCATCAATAAATAAATATTAACCCTTCAGGGTGGATGTCTCTCTGCACATTACAGTGTTAATCATCAATAAATAAATATTAACCCTTCAGGGTGGACGTCTCTCTGTACGCTGCACATCACAGTGTTAATCATCAATAAATAAATATTAACCCTTCAGGGTGGACGTCTCTCTGCACATTACAGTGTTAATCATCAATAAATAAATATTAACCCTTCAGGGTGGATGTCTCTCTGTACGCTGCACATTACAGTGTTAATCATCAATAAATAAATATTAACCCTTCAGGGTGGACGTCTCTCTGCACATCACAGTGTTAATCATCAATAAATAAATATTAACCCTTCAGGGTAGACGTCTCTCTGCACATCACAGTGTTAATCATCAATAAATAAATATTAACCCTTCAGGGTGGACGTCTCTCTGCACATCACAGTGTTAATCATCAATAAATAAATATTAACCCTTTCACTTGCTCTTTCACGCCACACACAGAGATGTTGGATTCGATTATTCCCCGGTTCCATAATGACATTCTCAATGCGTACGTTCTAACGTAGAGTTCTGGAGGCGTTAGGGTGGGTAACGAAGACTAATGATCTTCAGTGCCGGGCCGTCACAGAGACAAGCTGGGTGATTGACAGTGTGTGTTGGGAAATTAGGACGCACTGGGATAGACAGGTGACTTTATTGTAACAACGTTAGTGTTACTTATCTCTGTATGTCACAATTAAATAAGTCCTCGCTCTACACCACTTTGTGGATGAATGGGTGATGATACTGAATTGGCCTGTTACAATATACTGGTACATTATACTGGTACAATATACTGGTACATTATACTGGTACAATATACTGGTACAATATACTGGTACAATATACTGGTACAATATACTGGTACATTATACTGGTACAATATACTGGTACATTATACTGGTATTATACTGGTACATTATACTGGTACAATATACTGGTACAATATACTGGTACATTATACTGGTACAATATACTGGTACAATATACTGGTATTATACTGGTACAATATACTGGTACAATATACTGGTACAATATACTGGTACATTATACTGGTACAATATACTGGTACATTATACTGGTATTATACTGGTACATTATACTGGTACAATATACTGGTACAATATACTGGTACATTATACTGGTATTATACTGGTACATTATACTGGTACAATATACTGGTACATTATACTGGTATTATACTGGTACATTATACTGGTATTATACTGGTACATTATACTGGTATTATACTGGTACAATATACTGGTACATTATACTGGTACAATATACTGGTACATTATACTGGTATTATACTGGTACATTATACTGGTACATTATACTGGTACAATATACTGGTACATTATACTGGTATTATACTGGTACATTATACTGGTACAATATACTGGTACAATATACTGGTACATTATACTGGTACAATATACTGGTACAATATACTGGTACAATATACTGGTACATTATACTGGTACAATATACTGGTACATTATACTGGTATTATACTGGTACATTATACTGGTACAATATACTGGTACAATATACTGGTACATTATACTGGTACAATATACTGGTACATTATACTGGTACATTATACTGGTACATTATACTGGTACAATATACTGGTACATTATACTGGTACATTATACTGGTACATTATACTGGTACATTATACTGGTATTATACTGGTACAATATACTGGTACATTATACTGGTACAATATACTGGTACAATATACTGGTACAATATACTGGTACATTATACTGGTATATTATACTGGTACAATATACTGGTACATTATACTGGTACATTATACTGGTACATTATACTGGTATTATACTGGTACATTATACTGGTACATTATACTGGTACATTATACTGGTACATTATACTGGTATTATACTGGTACAATATACTGGTACATTATACTGGTACAATATACTGGTACAATATACTGGTACAATATACTGGTACATTATACTGGTACATTATACTGGTACAATATACTGGTACATTATACTGGTATTATACTGGTACATTATACTGGTATTATACTGGTACAATATACTGGTACAATATACTGGTACAATATCATTGCACAATATACTGGTACAGCCATTATATATGTGAGACAGCCATTATATATGTGAGACAGCCATTATATATGTGAGACAGCCATTATATATGTGAGACAGCCATTATATATGTGAGACAGCCATTATATATGTGAGACAGCCATTATATATGTGAGACAGCCATTATATATGTGAGACCGCCAAATGAGGTGCTTCTAGTTGAAATAATGTGTGGTATTTTAATACTGCGCCCAGACCTGCAAATAAAATAAACCATGACAATCCGAGGCTCCTTCATATTAGCTTACAGGGCGGGTTTCGGGTTTGAACCAAACACACAACTATGTTGAATCCAAATAATGAACTTAGCAAGCCTCCGTAATTAAACAGGGCTACATCCCCCAGCATATCTATGTAATGATGTCAGGCACTGCAGCAATTATCCGGCCTTCTGTGAAAGCAAACAGTGTAGTTGGGTGAGTACCATAAATACAGGCCAAGCCTTAGCTTATTGAAACCCTCCTGAAAAATAAAATTAATTAGTACGTTATGTTTCAGGGAAATGCTGCCTTAACACTGTACCCCAGAGGACATAATGTGCCTGACTTAGATTAAAGATGAACTATCGCTCGCTAAAGCCTTCATAATGAAAGAGCTGGAGAATACCTTCATATACCCTGCTAATTAGCTGTGGACTTGAACAGAGTGTGTGTTTTGCCCCCTACATTATAACATCCATTATAAATAACCTGTCAGGGTATTTTAATCAGAAACAACCCACTGTGGACCAACCAAGCCATTTAAAAGGACAAGAAGCAGGGAAAAAATGAATTATTATCTTCTTTAAACACAATACATACAAATATATATATATATATATACTGGTGCATTATACTGTTTCAACATGAGCCAGAATGAGCTGGTGTAGACAATCACCTCTGATGCAGCAGTTGTGGGCACCTACAGACAGTGGCCAGAGGTGGGATACACCACAAACCGGTGACAGGGTGTTGGGTGCCCAAGGCTCGTCGTGTGGCACGGGCCACGAAAGCCATCCCGTCTAGTCTGAAACGACAGAAGGTCTACCGTGACACAAGTCAAAGAAAGGCTGCTGCTGGTTTGGAGGAATATGTAACAACCCGCAGTATATTGTACCCTGCTGTGTACTGGTTCGTGTAGCCACAGACCGGTCAGAGTGCCCTGGATGACCTCTGTCCACTGCCAAGAGCGACTACTGCTGCATCACCAGGAAGAAGTGCCACCCCAGAAGGTAGTAACATAGCTAGGTTTCTAAAACTAAAGCCGATATACATTTATTGTGTGTCTAAAACTGAATGAGTCATGTTTACACAGGGCAAAGCAGTAGAGATCCAGGTCTGAGTTTGTTTTCCCTTAAAAAAAGTTTCAGTGAAAATAAAGGTTCTGTGAGGTTTAGAAAATGGTAGCCTTTTTCCGTTAAGACAGTTAGCTATATAAAAGTGTGTGTGAGTATGTACAGAGAATATTAACAATGGGCTTTTTTGGTTTTCATTGGGTTTGAAAACTGCTTTTACATTGGATTTGGTTTCGTATTTACCTACGGCAAAACGCTGACAGCTATTAGGTTTGTGGATCACATCGGTTTAACAGAAAATTAGGATGTTCTGATATTTTAATACCCCGGGGAGAAAATGTTTTGTTACTGGTAAACATACAGCATCTAGTAACGCCGCCATATTAATCCCACGATCATTCACACTATGATGTAACACGAGCAATATACAGAGCATGCTCTGAACACTCTGGTCTCCAAAGAGACGCTGTCTTTGTTCTCCTCAGGAGCTACGGTGCTTATTTACAGCCTCTGTTTACTCAGCGTCAAGTTTCTTTGTGTCTGCTTGGATGTGGCTTTCGAGAGGGGGCGGTCATTAGCCTTAGCGCGCTAACTTTGTTACGGGGAGTTAGCAGCATTTCGAGTACGGCGCTAACGCAAGCTAATTGGAGACGTTTTACAAGGGAAGCACTTATCACTTTGCTTATTAAAAATGCTTATTGGAAGCAATAAAATACACATTACGGCGAGGGTGAAATTAATATAGAGCATTGCCCGGGAACGTAATGCGGTTATAATGTGTGCCATGTTCTCTTTTGTAATGACTGCTGTTCAGTTTATTAGCTCTAATGACGGCGGGGCCACGGCGGACAAGGGGATCGTTATTGTTTGATGCCGGTTGATGGATTTACGGCGCGAGTCGGCGCTGTAGCACGTGCGCGCTTTATGGCGGAGGTAATTCACGGTGCGACCCGTTCCGGGTTTGCTTTAACTCGAGATAAACATATAAATCTGTCCCCCCTTCGTTCCTCCCTTCCCTCCGCGTGCCAGAAGTGAGGCGAAGCGAGGGGAAGATACCGTGGGCCGTACATACATTTCGCTTCAGAATGGAGAGGGGAGGCCATAGATTACGCAGAGACGAGGGCTTCCCCTGAGAGAGAGAGGGGGGGGATGTTGGGGCAACGCATCGGCAGGTTAGTAGGTCATTACCCCATCACAGCCGGGCCTTTAATTGACTGCTACACTGGGTTCAACATGTCACTGCAGACTGGAGCAATGCTACCTAAGAGTTAGGGATTTGGGATTTTGGACCTTGATCTGCGGTGCGGGTTGTGTGTTCGCGGCCGCGCCGACGTCTGTGTTTAGGCAAAGGAGATATTCTTTGTTGTCTGAGCCGGATGTTGTTTGTTTTTAGTTTTTTTTTGCCAAGTTTGAGGCAATTTATTTCTGATCCGTTTTTATTGCTTCTTGCAATCAGGCAACGCAATCCAATTATGTCTTTGATTCGAGGAGCTGATTAAAATGTGTAGGAAAACATGATTATTCCCAGTTGAGAAGTGCCGGAGTCATGTTCAATTATGAACAAGTCAAGTGTTAAGACCAGCCCTGTCTGGTTATTGGACTGGCAGTTCTAATTCCACTCTTACCGCGATTCTTTAAATTACAGCATTAATAGTGTATCACAGTATGAATTACTTTATCGTACCCGGACTAATATTTCCATGTAATTTAAAACTAGACACAGGCTACGTTTACGTTTCTCGGTTCTGTGAGTTACAGACCCGAGAAGCTGATATTAGAATCCGATTTGGTCTTCCCCCGACTGAGGTGAATGTACAGTCAACCCCTCCCCTCCCAGCCCCCCGACCCGCCTAATTAGTAACCGTAGTAACAGCAGTCGTACCGTGCGACTCAGGTGACGCAGCTGAACATGGGGTTGTTCCGTCCGGCTCTAAAGGCACACACTGGTACCCCCACCACCTCCACGACGTTCTGTAATGTAACAACACGGCTCTTTGATTATCAGAGTGATAACCGCGAGAGCAGAGCCGTTTCATTTATCAAATGGCCAAGTTAGGGACGCTTCGTCAGTACCCCCAAAACGCTGTCTAATGAGTGACAGCGTTGAGACGACCGACGGGGCCAGAGAGAGCGGAGGCCGGCCTCGCAGAGGATGGGGGGAGGAAGGACTCCTATGGTATCATTCTTTTCTCCCAAAACCTTGTGTCCAGAGAGCTTATGAAATTTAAATTGGTGTCTGTTTTTTTGCCTGCATCAGAATGGCCTTGAAATGGCTGAATGACTGCCAGATGGAATACGGGATAAGGTCCCTGGCAGACTAGAACCCTTCTGTCAATAGAAACCGCAACGACCTGGTCAGGGGGGTTAAGGGTCGGAAGACAAATATATCTCCTCCCAGTCTCCATCTCTGTCACTTACAGCACTGTAACATTGATGAAGATGAAAAAGGTGAGATGAACAGAGTGGAAACGCGGATTTCAGAAAAGGGAAATGGCTGTCAGTGTCAGACAAGCTTTCTCCGATCTTTACTACAAGTATTAAGTTACATGTATTTTTTATACTGTACTGTGCATACTGTACTGTGCATACTGTACTGTGCATACTGTACCATGCATACTGTACCATGCATACTGTACTGTGCATACTGTACCATGCATACTGTACCATGCATACTGTACTGTGCATACTGTACCGTGCATACTGTACCATGCATACTGTACCATGCATACTGTACCGTGCATACTGTACTGTGCATACTGTACCATGCATACTCTACCGTGCATACTGTACCATGCATACTGTACCATGCATACTGTACTGTGCATACTGTACCATGCATACTGTACCGTGCATACTGTACCGTGCATACTGTACCATGCATACTGTACCATGCATACTGTACCATGCATACTGTACCATGCATACTGTACTGTGCATACTGTACCATGCATACTGTACCGTGCATACTGTACTGTGCATACTGTACCATGCATACTGTACTGTGCATACTGTACTGTGCATACTGTACCATGCATACTGTACTGTGCATACTGTACCATGCATACTGTACCGTGCATACTGTACCGTGCATACTGTACCATGCATACTGTACCGTGCATACTGTACTGTGCATACTGTACCATGCATACTGTACTGTGCATACTGTACCGTGCATACTGTACCATGCATACTGTACTGTGCATACTGTACCATGCATACTGTACCGTGCATACTGTACTGTGCATACTGTACTGTGCATACTGTACCGTGCATACTGTACCATGCATACTGTACCATGCATACTGTACTGTGCATACTGTACCATGCATACTGTACCGTGCATACTGTACCGTGCATACTGTAGCATGCATACTGTACCATGCATACTGTACCATGCATACTGTACCATGCATACTGTACTGTGCATACTGTACCATGCATACTGTACCGTGCATACTGTACTGTGCATACTGTACCATGCATACTGTACCATGCATACTGTACTGTGCATACTGTACCATGCATACTGTACCGTGCATACTGTACCGTGCATACTGTAGCATGCATACTGTACCATGCATACTCTACCATGCATACTGTACTGTGCATACTGTACCATGCATACTGTACCGTGCATACTGTACCGTGCATTCTGTACCATGCATACTGTACCATGCATAATGTATAGTGCATACTGTAATGTACATACTGTATCGTGCATACTTTATCGTGCATACTGTACCGTGCATACTGTACCATGCATAATGTATAGTGCATACTGTATTGTACATACTGTATCGTGCATACTTTATCGTGCATACTGTACCGTGCATACTTTACCGTGCATACTGTACTGTGCATACTTTATTGTGCATACTGTACTGTGCATTCTTTATCGTGCATACTGTACTGTGCATTCTTTATCGTGCGTAAGGTACTGTGCATTCTTTATCGTGCGTACTGTACTGTGCATACTGTACCATGCATACTGTACTGTGCATACTGTACCATGCATACTGTACCGTGCATACTGTACCGTGCATACTGTACCATGCATACTGTACCATGCATACTGTACCATGCATACTGTACCATGCATACTGTAATGTGCATACTGTACCATGCATACTGTACCGTGCATACTGTACCGTGCATACTGTACCATGCATACTGTACCATGCATAATGTATAGTGCATACTGTATTGTACATACTGTATCGTGCATACTTTATCGTGCATACTGTACCGTGCATACTGTACCATGCATAATGTATAGTGCATACTGTATTGTACATACTGTATCGTGCATACTTTATCGTGCATACTGTACCGTGCATACTTTATCGTGCATACTGTACTGTGCATACTTTATTGTGCATACTGTACTGTGCATTCTTTATCGTGCATACTGTACTGTGCATTCTTTATCGTGCGTACTGTACTGTGCATTCTTTATCGTGCGCACTGTACTGTGCATACTGTACCATGCATACTGTACTGTGCATACTGTACCATGCATACACTACCGTGCATACTGTACCGTGCATACTGTACCATGCATACTGTACCATGCATACTGTACCATGCATACTGTACTGTGCATACTGTACCGTGCATACTGTACCATGCATACTGTACCATGCATAATGTATAGTGCATACTGTATTGTACATACTGTATCGTGCATACTTTATCGTGCATACTGTACCGTGCATACTGTACCATGCATAATGTATAGTGCATACTGTATTGTACATTCTGTATCGTGCATACTTTATCGTGCATACTGTACTGTGCATACTTTATCGTGCATACTGTACTGTGCATACTTTATTGTGCATACTGTACTGTGCATTCTTTATCGTGCATACTGTACTGTGCATTCTTTATCGTGCGTACTGTACTGTGCATTCTTTATCGTGCGTACTGTACTGTGCATACTGTACCGGTCTATTAGAGTAGATTTTCCAATAGCGTATCAAAATAAATGTCTTCTAAGGTGTGAACAGGGATGTCTTTTGTTGTCATTATTTATTCCTTGTGATCCAATAAGGTCTCTTGTATGTTATCGTAATAATGTGTGTTTAGGCTGTGATTGAGCTCCCTGTCAATCACAGACGTCAGATCATATGACATTTTAAATGTGATCAAGTTGTGATCGTCAGCAAACAAACCAGGCATTATACAACCGTCAGAGGGATCGTTTTTTATCCTTCCACTGTTCAGCTGATTAGGCTGTGATATCGCCATCACAGCACAATTAACTTCAGAATGGGTTTCCACGAGCAACGGTGGCTAATATACTTCACAGCTTGAAGGGGAGTTGAAGTCATTATGCAGCCATATATCATGCCAGGCTAAGAGTCTGACAGTGCTCAAGTCTCACATCCCTCAATTATACCGTTCCCATCTCCGTTGTCGTTCCACGTAAGTAGGCAGCGATCCTTCAGGTGGTGCCGACAGACAGCGGAAGTTAGGGGAAAATCATTGGTGCAGGCGAAGTTTAATCAATGTATTATATGGGCTGAGTGCTCGAAGATATTTCTTATATAGTATGTGTCTATCAAAGCTGTCATAACTGCCTGTAAAGGCCGGGGAGCTTCATGGTAAATAGATCACTGGCATTGTTCTAGGCTAGCCGTCCTACCTGTTATGAATAAAAATGATCTGTCGGGGTGACAGCGGATGGGAAAAGGGATTTGTATTCTGAGCCACGTGTCGCGGCAATTTCCCGATAACATTGCAAAGTGGTCACTTATATCGCAGCAATATCTGTTATTGTTATTTTCAACGCAAAACCGGGCCTCTTGATCCATATTTATTACCAATTGAGTGATGCTCCCGTATAACATGAGATGACACGCAGCCAGAGGTTCGTCCTCTTCACCGTGCGGCAAATCCAATACGTTCACATTCTGAATTTTTATCTAATACACTTTATTAGATTGTTGGGGCTACGGAGGGAAAGCAATATATCACATGTATAAATAATAGGCATGCTTTTCTTCCTTTTACATATTTATCCTTACACGGCATCGTATTGATAAAAACACTAGGTTATTACTTCAGATAATGAAGCGAGGACAACTATGGCTATTGCTGAATATTGAGAATACACTTGGCGTTTGTTTTCCCTACGGGTTGACGATACCCCGTCTATTTCTAACCACAACATTCACCCAGACTGTTAGCCAGACAAAATGGGCCTCTGTCATGTTTCTCAAATTATATCATATAGTTTAATCCCTCCTCATACAGGATATTGGGTTCCTTTTTTTCTGAAGCGTACAGCTCCTCGTATATCCCGGGAAACATGGGAGAGTTACGGGAGAATGAAGCGGGCCTGTGAAGACATGAAGAGGACAAGATGTAGCTATATTTTCTTTCTTCTTCTCTTCCTAGCTACGTGGGACATGACTATTGCCAAGATGCGCATGAATGGGTGAGTCTCTTGTGCACACACACACACACACACACACACACACGCACGCACACACACACACACACACACACACTGACACACACACACACACTGACACACACACACACACACACTGACACGCACGCACACACACACACAGACACACAGACACACACACACACACACACACACAGACACACACACACACACACAGCTGCACACATCTGCACATCTACACAGGAGTGCCATCAACAACATTTGGCATTGATAAGGTTCATGGTTGCCAATACAGTCCGGAGGTCAGGCCTAGCCTGGTGTGGAAACCAAATTACCCTCCACCCAGGTTTGTGTGCTCTCCCGTGGGGAGGCGCCGGTTGCCCTGTGAGCAAGCTTGTACCATAGCTGCCCTTGACATACCTTCTCAGCGGACCCAGGGACACCAGGTTGGACGCCAGGTCTTCCTCGGCCCTGTGAGCAGAGTGCCACGCGCCAGATGGCACCAGCTGTGCCGGAGGTTTCACGACGGCGGACACCTGTCCACTTGTGCCGGGTTCCAGAAGCCATCAGTGGGAAATGAGGCAGTAACCTCGGCGTGAAGGGCCCCGTGGCCCTCGCTGAGATGCCTAATGAGGTAGCGGCGTTGAGGCCAAGCCGTGTTTAGAGAAACGGACACGTTAACTTCATGGCTTCCCTCAGCACGCCGCCGGCACCGCTACTTCTCGGCAAAGCCTTTTGTCATGTATTTGGCATGGGGCATTCGGAATTACTGGACGCCACTGCTATCTGACTTTGGTCAAGAACATACACGGCTAATTTGGTCAGTTATACGGACAAATGTGTTTTGCCGGACAAGGATTTTTTTGCCTGCCTATTAACTGCCATGATACTCCGTCCCTGGTGTGAAGGACCATTTTAGAAATGACTGTTGGCCATCACTCTGACGTTCATACTGTTGTACACTGTTAAAACCACAAGATCTCGGAAGAACCTTTGGAGGTCCTAGAGGAACCTGGGGGCTCCTCCAAGAACTCAAACGTTCTTCAATGCTCTTAGAGGTGCCTGCGTGAACTTTTGCGATTTCTCAGTATGAAAATTGGTTCCTCAAGGAACCCATTTGAATTAAGGTTCCTAGAGGATCTTTAGGCTCCATTTGGATGTCCAAACCAATACATTGTTACATTTATATGTTCAATAATAATGACTATAGACGAATGGGTAACATTTACAGATATTTGCAATATCCAGCATAAGACCAATACATTGTTACATTTATATGTTCAATAGTAATGACTATATATAGAGGAATGGGTAACATATACAGCCGTACGGAATATATGGACAAAAGCCTATAAGAATAAGAAAATATTTTTATCTCAACCAAATAAAATGTTGCTCTGCAAAGCGTTTATATGCTGATTTTTAAATGTTATGCATGACAGATAAGCTACCTTGATTGATTTGAATATTATTATTACTTCTTATTTTGAAAACGTGTTGCTTCTTAATGTTTTATTGTAAGCCCTTATTAATAAGTGTAACAAGCGAGATTCCATCTCTATAGTCTATAGTCCACCTTTTCCAAAAACAAGGGAATGCCCTGTTTGTACGAAATATAGTCTGTTGCTTTTTTCAAAAAGAGATGCTTCATTCTCATTAGATTATTGAGTGTAAAAACTGGTCGATATCGGTATTAGTTTGTGAACTTGAGACTGGCCACACAGAGGTGCATGTTTAACTGCAACCGCATGTATACTGAAGCACTTGAACGAGTGCTAAGAAAATGAAAATAAGCGAGGCAAGCATTTATTTTTCATCGGCTCCAGCGAATTTCATTGTCTTTCAAAAACACTTCGCGCGCATGGAATCTTTGAAAAGAGTGGAGCAGTGCTCGAGCATCAGTTCGGTACACAACAACGAAGGTGAGTTTAACTATTTAACAAGCTGTTACAAAGACGTTATAACTAAATATGTTTAATGTTTCAAGGTTTTGATTTAGACTTCGTTTAAAAACTATAGGATTTGTAATCATTACATGATTAACATAACAGTAAATACTTTTGTGAGTGTTATTTGTATTTTAACGAGTTCGGGCAGTTCGGTCAGCCCAGCTCCTCTGAGAGAAGCCACTTTAGTATCAGTTACTGAAGCTCTGATAAAAAGTAGCTAATTCGCACTGCGGTGGCTAGTGTGACACATTATGTAACCTTTGATTTTGTAGCTTTATTTTGTAGTTATGATTTAATTACTGTTATGTTCAATTTTATGTTTTTATTTAAGTTAAAATGTAGGCTATGCCTTATAGTTAGGCAACGGTATTTCTAATAAGCCGTTGCTAGCAAATTAGCAGTCTCGTGCGAGTGGCGGGAGTTTCTTTGAAGTTAAAGGCAGTCATCTAAATAGTTCCCATCAATTTGTATCTTTCTTTTATAGTTATGAATGCTAAATTGTTTAATACAAATTGTCATTTACACATTACAAATGTCTGACTTATTCCACAGAAAATTTTAATTCCACTCCGGTACATTGTCCAATAAGTGACATATCCTGTGCTTTTGCAAACATGGTTTATCTGTCAATAAAATCAACTAAGTCTTTCCATTTGTTTACACAGATTTCTGTTTTCGTTTTTTAGCATGGCTGATGTTTCTAAATGGACTTTCGAAGATGTCATACATTGGCTTGAGATGAATGGATTAGAGGATCACATATCAACATTCCAAGGTTTTTTGAAGAAATCATGGCAACTTCATTTAACTGTCCTTTATGCAACAAAAACTTCTTTTCATTGATAAAACAAATCAGGCACATCGGGCTGTATCACCAAAATGAGCCACATTTTTTATTAACATGTGGTCTAAATGGATGTATGAAATCCTGCCGTTGCTTCGCCTCATATCGAACCCATATATATAGAAGACACAGAGAATTAGTGTTAGGTGCCAATCCATCTGACTCTGAATGCTTAATGGATCATCAAACTCAAGAGGACACTACAGCTGATCCTAATGAAGATTTTGCTCATGAACTGCCTAAACACAATGTTGTACAATCTGTGAGCCACAAAACAGAGGACCTTGTCAGTGGCCTTAAACGTAATCTCTGCCTTTTCATTCTCAAAGTTAGAGAGAAGCACTGTGTTCCCGCTGTTGTGCATGCAAGCATAGTAGAAGATCTTCGGACAATTTTTGACTCTTTTTGACTCACTACACTGAAGCAATAAGGTTTCATTTCAATAAGATCAACATCAATGTTGACGACGAGGATGATTTGAGTGAACTTTTAAGCCAAACAAAAGTTTTTGAGGAATGTATTAGAGCCATAAATACTGAGTGGGCCCTGGAAAATATTGCTGCCATGAACTTGGGATGGTAAAGCCAATTGAGATCCATTTAAAAAGTGAAGATAAAACAAGCAGGGCCACATTTCAATACATCCAGCTTCTTAACATTTTACAGAAAGTTGCTGAAAGTGAAGATGTCTGGGCAATGCTAAACAAAGATGATGACCCTAGCAATGATGATGTACTTCGAGACTTCACTGATGGCGATATCTGCAAGAGTAACCCTTTGCTTTGTCAAAAAAACACTCTCCAACTTAAATTCTATTTGGATGAGTTTGAGGTGGCAAATCCCCTGGGGTCAAAGAAGGGAAAACACAAACTGACAGCAGTTTATTTCAAAATTGGAAACTTAGATAGCAAGTTTTTATCAGAGCTACAAAACACATACCTATCTACTCTTGTTCAACACAAGCTAATTCAAACAGGGTTTACTGATTATGATGAAGTATTTCAACCGCTACTGTCTGATGTTAAGATTCTGGAAACACAGGGAGTGTCTTTGAAATGTGATGGAGAGGAAAGGATCTTTCGTGGTACCATAGCTACTGTCTCAGCGGATAACTTGTCAGCACACGCAGTTGCTGGCCTAACTAAAACATTTAGCTCAGGGAGAATCTGTCGTTTCTGTAACGCCACCAAGCAGGACATTTCTAAGAAATTTACTGAAGATAAATTTATAATGCGAAACTCAGCGAATTATAGTTACCAGTTAGAGGCAGTGGAAGCAAATCCAGAGAATGCTGTCATTTATGGAATTAGAAATGCATGCTGCTTCTCAAAGTTGAAGTTTGTGCCTTCTCCCATTGTTTATTTGTTTCCACCAGATATAATGCATGATTTCCTCGAAGGCATTATCCCAGCCATTCTCATTTTAGTGTTAAAACAGCTGGTGAAGGAGAAACAAATAAAATTGGCCCAGCTCAACTATGAGCTACAACATTTCCATTATGGAGTGAACGACAGAGCGTCCAAACCCCCAACCATACCTGAGCATGCATTGAGACCCACTGGACGTCTTCCAGGCACTGCCACAGAGAAATGGACCCTCTTTAGGTTACTGCCACAGATGATTGGTAACCAGATTCATGGATGTGGTGCATGGGATGTTTATCTACTTCTGAGAGAGATTGGTGACATCATCATGGCCCCCATTGTGAGAAAAAGCTGGTTACCATACTTGGAGGAGAGCATCACAGTTTTTCTTGCCCTTGTTGAAGATGTATTTCCTGGGAAACATATTCCAAAAATGCACTTCCTCATGCACTATCCGAGACTTCTGATGGCATATGGACCACTGATCCATGTCTCGTGCTTACGGTTTGAGGCCAAGCATCAATATTTCAAAACTATAGCACAGGCAGGCCGCAACTTTAAGAATATTGCCAAAACACTTGCCAGGAGACATCAGATGCGACAGTGTTGGGAACAGGCAAACAATAGCTGCTTAGGACAAAAGTTCTTGCTCACTGCTGATACCCGAGATGTACCCGTACATTCCCTTCCAGAGTCCCTCACCAGAGCTCTGCAGTGCAACCTTGGAGAAAATGTAACACTTCACCATGTCATTAAAACCAGGTCCATTACTGTGGATAATGTAGCATACAAGACGGGCAGCTGTCTTGTTGTTGAAACTGCCCATGCAGAGGGTATTCCAGTGTTTATGAAGATTTACCACATTTTTGGAGTCTTGGGCAGCTGGCATATATGCGGAAAAATCCTAAGACCCTCCAGTTTTAATGGCCATCTACACTGCTACATGGTTGAGGAAGACACTCACTGGATAGTGGTGTTGCCCGGTGAAGAGCTAGCTTTCCATGGTCTGGATAGTTACTTCAATTTGGATGGCAGACTCACAGTTACACTTCGACACAGTATATAAAGGTTATTCAACTAATTAATTAGTCATTTAAGATAATTATATATACCTTAATGTTACTGGCATACAAACAAACAGAAACCATTTCAGCTTAAATGCAGGAATCATAAAGTACGCCTATTGCATGTTTACCAGTATTTCTTTCTGTCATTTGCAGATCACATTATCGATGGTGAGACCCTCCTTTCCCTGAGTGAGAGAATGATTGACAAATTATTCCCTATCATCAAGACACAAGTAAAATTCATCAAATTACTTGCTAATTTAAAAGGAAAAGATCTCCCCAAATTCACTGGAAGGTGAAATTTATATTGCAATTGTGATTACATGTTTTACTCATAAATACAATGTTCATTCCACAGAAACGTGATACAGTAAGACAACTAAGATTAATCATACATAATGTTTCAGCTCACCTCCTCCTGAAGAAAGTCCAGCATTAGCATGGCCTAATTTCTTTCAACTACCAGAGTTTCCAACTGTCCTGAAGCGCAAACTCATGGAAGAGAGTTTGGACTTTCATACCCCTGCCTACAGATCAAAGTGGAGGTCCCAGATCATACAAGTTCTGTTTGACACAATGTGTATGTACACATGGTACGTATAGTCTGTGGCAATGTTTTGTAGTGACACTGGGTTTCGCCACGGCAAAATAATTAGAACTACAGCTAAGAAAAATAGAGAACTCAACAAAACTGCATGTTTCAGGTCAATGTATATCAAAAGCATGTCTTAAACTTAAACTGGTGCTTTAATCATGATCAAGTGTCCAAATAAGAACTGTACTAGCCTCATTGAACGTTCCTTAATTCAGCTATACAGCAAGCTAAACATTTTGATTAATCAGTCATTTAAATAATAAGCTCTGTTGTTCTTTTCAAAGGTATCCAACCAGTAGGCAGTACCATGATGTTTGTGCTACTCTTGTATCTAAACATGCTTTTCTCCGAGATCGGACAGGACAAGGATATGTAAGTCAACTATTAAAGGTCCAGTGTGTAGGATCTCTAATACCAAAGCAATTTGCTGTGAATTTCCTTTTATTTTCCATGTACTATCTTTCATAGGAGTCTTGGTTGGGAATGCTTAAAAATAAGTTTAAAAAGGAGCGAATCCCACTTGTCAGTCCTGAGGTAGATTTTCACAGAGCAAAGCATGGAAAAAGGAGGTTGTCAATGTCTCCAGCAGAAGGGAACTCATCACAGGCACAACAACCAGCTAAGAAAGCCATGGTAAGTGTTCATTATTCTCTTTACAAGTGGAAATTAAAATTACGAATAACCTCTGATGAAATTAAACCCATAGTTTGTTTTGCCTGATTTTTACAGCTCGCATTATGACATTGTTACTGTTGTCAACCCTTACAGTTTACTTTATCTGATTTTCTTTTTCGTTCACAGATGTCTGATGGCAAGGAAGCTGTGATTCAAGTCCACACATCTGCAACCTCTGCTATCAAGGTAACCACCGTAAAGCCTGCTGCACACTACGAGCTTCTGACCAAAGCTGTGTTCAGAGTAGCCTACTGGACATCCGACCTTTTCTTCTATATTAAGAAGATGTCATATGCATTTTACAGGGAATTGAAGACAGCTATAGCATTCAGATGCATGTCGCAAGAATGAAAGAGGAGTGCAAAAAGCCAATCCAAACATCGACATCCTGAAGGAGAAAATGAAGAGGACATTCGCTGAGAGAGTCGGTTTCATTCAAAGCCACTCCACCAGTGACATTCTTCAGGAGTTCCCAGCTTTACAGCATATCAGCATTGTGAGTTCAATGTAGTAGTACAGTTTAATTTTTAATCCGTTTTCTTAAATTTGACAAATTTGTAATGTATAGAAATACTCTTTTAGATTTTAACTGAAATTGAGCACATCTTCAAAGTTGATGTGGACAAGAGGTTGCTGGAAGGCTTTGGGAAAGCAGCAGACAAAATTATTGCAGAGGCCAAAAGGAGGAGGCTGGGCAAGGAGATTCTACTCCAGTACCAGACGGCACTCAGTCAGGAGTGTGAGGAGACACACAAAGGTATTTAGAACTATTTGACATTCTTCAAATACATTTTGCCACAATTGCTATAAATACTGTTAACGTATTTTTTTCTTCCTTTTAGGACACACCGTCTGTGCTGCAATACTCTTGCTCCCCTACCTGTTCCATGAAAATCCAGACAGGCTCTATGTAATTGACAAGGTAAGAGCACTACCAGTCATTCACCGCCCATCATAGGTAGGGATGTTGTATCTCTGTTGTGTTTCGTTTGTTTTAATGGAATTCTGGAGTGTACTCCTTTGGTGATTCATTCCCATCATTCGGTGCAACATTTACCATTTATAGGATTTTATGCTTAATAACCTTGGCAATTAATTATTTCTCACAGTATAAGGGATGTATTTTTTTATTGCAAAGACACATTGCAAATGTCATTAATTTATTTGTTGTGTGCTTTTAATAGGTGGCAAATGCTCCTACCCCTGTGCTGCTGATAAGTGGGAACCCCTTCAGTGCTGGATGTGAAATGTCCCTTCGCATAGATGGAATGGACATTGTGAAGCCAGAGGACATCTCAATGGGAGTTGGTGCCCTACTGGGGATCTATTTCATATTTGGAGTTAAATATGCAGAAAATGTAAAGAAGACTCTAAATTTTTTGCAGTGCATGGTTGGTATCAACTCAAATGATAAAGTACCCATAGGGGTAATTAAAATGGTAAAGGCCTTGCTCTGAATGTATTATCTAGTATTTTGTATTATATGTAAATATTTATTGTTGCAAATTAAAAATGCTCAACGCGCAATCATTATTGTTGTATTGTTCAAAATCGGGTGTGTAAATTAAAACTTGCTTAAAAACATCCGAGGTTTCATCATTTTTGTTACTTTTGTTACTACCACTGTTACTACTATATTTTCTACTATATATACTACTACTATATATATATATATATATATGTATACTACTAGAGGAAAGGTTCTTCCCAGAGCTCCCAAAGGTTCTACCCAGAGCTCCCAAAGGTTCTTCCCAGAGCTTCAAAAGGTTCCTCACAGAGCTTCCAAAGGTTCCTCACAAAACTGCCAAAGGTTCCTCACAGAACTAACAAAGGTTCCCCAAGTAACCTTGTGAAGGGGTTCTTCTAAGAACCCTTCCATGAAGGTTCCTCCAAGCACCATAAAAGGTTCCCCCACAGTTTCAAATTGAAGAACCTCCAAAAGTTCCTCAAAGATCTTTTTCTTTTAACAGTGTAGGAACATATATATATATATATATATGCATATATAGAGGTTCCTCAGGGTGGCGGAAATATACGCGACACTAGACAATTTTAATATTTGCCTTTTCTTGTTTCCATGTCACGAGCGCCGGCTCGTTTTTCAGAACAATATTCCAATTTTCATTACTCGCGGATCCGGATGCTGCGAGAATCTTTGTTCAATTACCTCGGTCTTGCGATATTAAAAAGTCATTATAGAAGCGAGCCATGCGGGAATATGTTTAATATGTACCATTTTGGTGTCATGACCCATGTTATTTGTGTATGTGTGACACCTGAAACGTGAGACGCGAACACCAGACACGATATCCGTGGCGTCTCCTCGGTGGGTTAACACAGACTCCCGGGCCAACGCACATTTGCATCTCACCATTGTATGTCTCGACCATTCTTCCAGAATTCAAAGCAATAAATTAAGACCGTTTTGTTTTTGTTCTCTTGCTGCCGTTCTTTCATTTTCGATGAGCAAACGCCTCAGTCGCGGCTGGTATTTACATCTTCAAAAAGGTATAGGACACCCCGTCTTCTCCTATGGCGCTCTTTAACACCTTTATAAACCTTTTTTGAATCGTTTCGGCAGGCTGAAAAGGTTTTCGCGTTGTGTGATTTATGCTGTTATTGAGACACAGCGAGGAAACTGCACTGGCATGAGAACTCTGTACGCCGGTGTGGTGGGTTGAGCACACTCAGACCTACTCTAAAGTGTGACAGTATTCACTGGCCTATTGAAGAAAGAAAGTAGCATTTGTTTCTGCAGCAGAGGTATGAAGAAAGGACTGTGGTTCCTATGGAGATGAAGAGCGCAAGCAGACGATGATGAGTCGTGATGGGTGGTTGTTCTCGCCGTTAGATCTGTCTGGACCGCAAAACTTTACACCACTTGCTGGATTTCACAACTTAATACATGAACATCAAGCCTGTTGAGATCAGGGGAACTGTAGAAAGTTCAGGCCATATCCTGCTTGTAAATTGCTTTATTTATGTTGAAATAAACAACGTATCAAAATGAAACGCACCTACGGTGATAGTGATTTTCCATGTACTGGGGTCGGATACGACAGAGCAGGAGGTGAAATATTTGTTGCAAATATTTTAAATGGCGTAATTCACCTTCTGTTCTCAGAACAAAAACAGATTGACAGAAGTGAGAAGTACTTTTTTCAGGCAAATTGAGCCTATAACAAACCCATATACAGTGGTGTTCCAGATACTAAAATATACATCTTAACGAAATAGTTCAAATATTGCCTACATATTTTACTTAAAGAAACAGTTTATATATTGCCTTCATATTTATCTTAAATAAACTGTTTATTTATTGCCTTCATATTTATCTTAAAGAAACAGTTTATGTATTGTCTGCATATTTATCTTAAAGAAACAGTTTATATATTGCCTGCATATTTATCTTAAATAAACTGTTTATTTATTGCCTTCATATTTATCTTAAATAAACAGTTTATTTATTGCCTGCATATTTATCTTAAATAAACTGTTTATTTATTGCCTTCATATTTATCTTAAATAAACAGTTTATATATTGCCTGCATATTTATCTTAAAGAAACAGTTTATATATTGCCTTCATATTTATCTTAAATAAACAGTTTATATATTGCCTGCATATTTATCTTAAAGAAACAGTTTATATATTGCCTTCATATTTATCTTAAATAAACTGTTTATTTATTGCCTGCATTATTATCTTAAAGAAACAGTTTATATATTGCCTGCATATTTATCTTAAAGAAACAGTTTATATATTGCCTGCATATTTATCTTAAAGAAACAGTTTATATATTGCCTGCATATTTATCTTAAATAAACAGTTTATTTATTGCCTGCATATTTATCTTAAATAAACAGTTTATATATTGCCTGCATATTTATCTTAAAGAAACAGTTTATATTTTGCCTGCATATGTATCCTAATTTTCCCCGGTAAACCTTTAGAGATCTGTGTCGGACGAATCATGAAGGTGTCACCATTTGCCTTTTTTACAGGTAGACACATTGCCAAATGAGATCTGTGAGTGTTGCTGTAATGGAGGATCGTAGTGGAATTGACAGGCAGAACCAGGCCAGGTCCAGCAGAACTGTTTAACCCTCGGGTTACCGTGTTTGTGTATCACTTATTGGGCTGTTAATAGATTTCCCCGGTTTGGTGCGAGACATTTCCCGCGTCCTCGCTGGCTGTCTGCCATTGTACAAGGCAGCGCACTACTTCTCACCTGGACCTCAGGCCGTTTGGCCAATAGCAGCGGGCCGGTTAGGGAGCAGGGTGGAGCATTTGTGAGTCTGCCATGTTGATTGGAGCGCGGAGACTTACCCCATTACCGCAACGGCGGAACCTGTGGCCCAACTTCTTTAAGAGGATCTGTTTAAAAAGCTGCTGGAGCCTCCACCTCTTGACAACATCCCAGCTGTAGACCAGCAATAGCAATCCTCCTGTGGTGGTTTTTAATTATCGGCTCCTGCGATACCATCAGTAAGTGTGTAATTACGTGTCAGTTTGCCTGGCTGGTCGGAATGAAGAGTGGAACAGGCGAGATGATTGTTGAGAGTGTGGACTCATATTTAAACAATTCAAAAATGTGTAACTGTCATTAAACAGAGAGTGTCTGACCCTGGCTGGCTGACACTGACACCTCCGCTGTGCATATATTTTTGAGTCTCTTTCTTTCTCACTCACTCTCCCTCCCTCCATTTCCTTTCTCACACTCTCCGGTCTTTCCTTTTCTCCCGCACTCTCCCTTTCCTCACACTGTCTGTCAAAAGTCTTCGCGCTCTGAAAGGGGACGGAGCAGAACGTAGGGAGAGATCTGTGGGAACCCCGCTGATCTCCAACCAAATGCTAGAACCACTTCCTCCGGCAGCTGAGAGCTTTAGATGTTCTCCTGCTGGTCACACTGACCATGAAGCTCAAATACTATAGACTATATATACAAACTATAAAAACAAAATCTAACTTTAAATACTGAGGAACGTCCAAAAAAAGCGTTTAATCAACTTGAATTTACGGTGATTGGCCCACAGAAAAGCGTTCCATCATGAAACGGTATCCAGAGGAACATAGAAAACAGGGGAACATCAAAGGAATTAGGAATATGCCCACTTCAACAGCCCATGCTGAAGGTTACAGCTCTCAACACACGGTCAGTGGAGCCTGCTGAGTTCCTCACAGCCAGAGACTAGTCAGCCCCATTATCACAGGAAAAAAACACCTTTGATATAATGAAATGCAATAATATCTCCTCGCTCTGCTTTCCAGCACTCTTCAATTTACAAGGACAAGCACCTTAAGCTCTGGCGCCCTGTCGACATGAAGCAGCTTGGAAGGCAGAGCAGGGGGGCGGGGTAGAGTGGAGGTCGGGTGGGGGTAGGATGGAGGTCAGGTGGGGGTTAGGATGGAGGTCGGGTGGGGGTAGGATGGAGGTCGGGTGGGGGTAGGATGGAGGTCGGGTGGGGGTAGGATGGAGGTCGGGAGGGGGTAGGATGGAGGTCAGCTGGGGGTAGGATGGAGGTCAGCTGGGGGTAGTATGGGGGTCGGGTGGGGGTAGGATGGAGGTCGGGTGGGGGTAGAGTGGAGGTCAGCTGGGGGTAGGATGGAGGTCAGGTGGGGGTAGGATGGAGGTCGGGTGGGGGTAGAGTGGAGGTCGGGTGGGGGTAGGATGGAGGTCAGCTGGGGGTAGGATGGAGGTCAGGTGGGGGTAGGATGGAGGTCGGGTGGGGGTAGAGTGGAGGTCAGGTGGGGGTAGGATGGAGGTCGGGTGGGGGTAGAGTGGAGGTCGGGTGGGGGTAGGATGGAGGTCAGCTGGGGGGAGGATGGAGGTCAGGTGGGGGTAGGATGGAGGTCGGGTGGGGGTAGAGTGGAGGTCGGGTGGGGGTAGGATGGAGGTCAGCTGGGGGTAGGATGGAGGTCAGGTGGGGGTAGGATGGAGGTCAGCTGGGGGTTGGATGGAGGTCGGGTGGGGGTAGGATGGAGGTCAGCTGGGGGTAGGATGGAGGTCAGGGTGGGGGTAGGATAGAGGTCAGCTGGGGGTAGGATGGAGGTCGGGTGGGGGTAGGATGGAGGTCAGGGTGGGGGTAGGATAGAGGTCGGGTGGGGGTAGGATGGAGGTCAGGGTGGGGGTAGGATGGGGGTCGGGTGGGGGTAGGATGGAGGTCGGGTGGGGGTAGGATAGAGGTCGGGTGGGGGTAGGATGGAGGTCAGCTGGGGGTAGGATGGAGGTCGGGTGGGGGTAGGATGGAGGTCAGGGTGGGGGTAGGATAGAGGTCGGGTGGGGGTAGGATGGAGGTCAGGGTGGGGGTAGGATGGGGGTCGGGTGGGGGTAGGATGGACGTCGTGGGGGGGTCGGGTGGGTTAATGTGGGGTGGGGTAAATAGGGTGTCCATGGGGTGTTCCGGTGGCCGTCAGATGTTGTGTCCCAAGGACAAAAAGGAAATATCCATTCTGTAATAGAGAAGTATTGGTTCCAGATAAACCTCTTCACTAGAATCTAATCACTGGGGCAGATGTATTATCTTAGCTTGATGGCTCATTTGCTTTCTTTTACTACAATTATAAGTATTACTTTTTAAATGCAAAACATAGCGTTTTTCTCTTAGACGGAGCGGCGACATATTTGGTACTTCCAGGAATGGAGTAGTCAATATGTGCTGTGCCTAGTGTCTGAGATCCAGCTAACCACCACCATTTTATTAATGACACTCTGGTGCTCGGAGCTTAAATAACAGTCTGGTGTTTACCCAAGTGAATTCCAAGTGAAATAAAAGAGTTTGACATATTAACACATTTACATCCATTCTGTATGTACATAATATGCTCCATAAGAATTATTCATACCTGGAGATTAGTGTACATCAACGTACAGCGGATCTTTAAAAAAATGCGGAATATTTGCCGTTTCTGCTCGACTAGTGACATTTTCTCAAATGAGATTAATCACGAGAACGCATACATTAAATGAAAAGCATTCATATTTGATGCAATAGAAGTGTAATGAAAGTGCTCGGATGTGTTTGAGTTGCACAAATTATATGTGTATTACTGATCTCTTAAATATTGGATTAATCTCGAGTTCAAGTAAGCCTACAGTTGGTCACCAGCACACGGGCAAATGTACCAGAAATATGCTATTGTGTTAGCAATTTAAGCTAAGCTCTTTTCTGTACTGATATCTATGAAACTTGAGCGTTCCACGTTGACGTCAATGAATGACTGTCCTAATTTCGAGCAAACCCGCCGATAAGGTTAGGGTTCGTCCCATGAGCTTTTTTTCGGAAATATGATTACGAAACTGCAGTGGTTTTAGAACGTAGGGAAACCCGGATTGTTCCACGTTTCCAATTTCCCAGTCTTTTAATTTGTCCCCAATGAAAGAAAGCGATTACTGCGGCAGTACACAGTATTCCTCATCTATGATCGTCATGTAACGTTTGGCATTTGGCAAATTTAGATGATTTAGGTGATTAATACAGATAACGTTTCTGTATTCTACCGTCACACATTTCTCTCTGGACTGATGACACAGACTTATTATAGTACGGCGTTTAAATAAACAATAAGCGTCCTATGTTTCCTAAAATCGGTCCATGAGGTCGAGACACCACAGCACTAATGTGTTGACCCTGAGAGTGGAGAGGTCAGAAGGCCAAAGTGCAGCTGTGGCAGAGTTTTCCGCATGTGTGCACTCAGGCCAGATCTCCCTTCCACAGAACAGCGGCGTTTCCTTCAAAAGGAGCGGATATGGTTAGCTAACTATATCGCCCCTAAAATTGCCCTTGTGTCATACGGAAAACATTATACAGAAAAATAAGTATACTTCAGGGAGTGAAATTCTTTGCCCTGTGCACGTTGTCCGAGGTCGGCCTTGATGAATTTATCTTAACTGATTTTCAGGAGGACATGTAGTAACTGGTACACCCCTCAAATAAAACAAAATAAATGCACGTTTGTTTTTTACAGTCAAGTGTCTTTCACACAACTTATCAAAAATACGAAATGTGACAGCATACTAGCCCAGTTCAGCGTCTTATTAAATGAACATGATTGCTTTGTAAATGAACGATCAATAGGTGATAGACTGTAGGATATTAATGCTGACCAAATGGTGATCTGTAAAGGTCATCTGGTGTCACCCCACACTGCGTCATCATAGCAACGTCCACGGAGCCGGGAACCAACATTCTCACGGACAACAAACGTTCTACCGACTCCTTTTTGTTTGCCGCCAATATCCTGTCGGAGCTCCTCCCCTAAAATGGATCTTATTTTCCACAGACTGCTGAACTTTCTGGCCTCGGCGAGTGAGGACAGAGGCTATCAAACCGTTAATGGTCATATACTTTAAATGTAATTACTTGTTAATTACTTGCACATGTTAATAGAGTTTTTTGGAGGAAGAGTATCAAATTTTTTCTGCATGAGCTATTGTTACAGTGCCTGAAATAATTTCCATGTGATCGTTTTCAGCGGATATCAAAATCTGAATAATTATGCTCTAATTAAGAAAAAGTAGGGCCCTGCTGCAGAAGTTAAGACTGCTTTAATTTGAATGTTTTTACAGTTCTTTAATTGGGATAAGGGCAGTAAATTATGAGGTGCCCCCGCACTCCTTTAAACCCCTACCCAAGGTCAGCCAAACTCTGTCAGCCCAAATGGCACCCTTCATTGAGTCTGTATGGAGCACTACAGCGGACCACAGCCCATAAGTAGTGCACCTGAAAGGGAGTAAGGGGCTGATTGGGACGGTCGGTCCAAGTCTCTGTGCTGTCTCACCGCCACATTAAAAGGTACAGTGGTCTGGAGTCCCGTCTGTTGTCTGTCGTTCTGAGGAGACGGCAGGAGACGTGATGTCAGATCACTCGTTATTAATCGTAATGTCCAAGCTCACTCTGAAACGTTGGGATAGACAGAAGCACAGACATGTCAATCTGAACCTGGAGATACAATGGGTTATAATGTTTTTGAATAGTATGACGGTAATACAAGCTTTATAGCAATGTTGTAATCGTCTTAGTGAAAATGTTATACATTTGAAAATATAGTAAGCTAGCTTCTATTTAATAGTTCTATTGAAAAACGAATTTAATTAAAAAGCACTGTAGTAATACTCAAGTTATTGAATTATTAAAGTGTGTATTAAAGTGAAACTATTTGGTTCATTCCAAGGAATAAATTGAAACACTAGTCAATAGCAAATTCTTTACCGTTTTATGTTTTTCGACATTGACCAAACCGCGCAGGTTAGCATAAGCGGTATCACGGTTAGTATGCACACGCGTGAGGTGTGGGGTCTTTGTTAGTATGCACACGCGTGAGGTGTGGGGTCTTTGTTAGTATGCACACGCGTGAGGTGTGGGGTCTTTGTTAGTATGCACACGCGTGAGGTGTGGGGTCTTTGTTAGTATGCACACGCGTGAGGTGTGGGGTCTTTGTTAGTATGCACACGCGTGAGGTGTGGGGTCTTTGTTAGTATGCACACGCGTGAGGTGTGGGGTCTTTGTTAGTATGCACACGCGTGAGGTGTGGGGTCTTTGTTAGTATGCACACGCGTGAGGTGTGGGGTCTTTGTTAGTATGCACACGCGTGAGGTGTGGGGTCTTTGTTAGTATGCACACGCCTGAGGTGTGGGGTCTTTGTTAGTATGCACACGCGTGAGGTGTGGGGTCTTTGCGTTTTCTGGATAAATGTAGTGGAGCTCTTAACATCATTAGACCACCTGCTGTCCTGGATAAAGGAACAGTCGCATTGAGACAAATGGCTAGACGACTACTAGCGCATTTCTCTGGGCCAACATCTCTCACACCCACGGTTGTATTGGCTCACTGTACAAATCTGTGAAATAATTTACGGGTTTGGATAATGACATTAAGTGCTCCTAATTTTTTATTCCTGCCAGGAGAACAATTAGGTCATTAGGAATAAAATATGGACAGCGTTGAACCTCATGTGCGTTGGAGATTCTCAACCTGCCACGTTATTTCTGACGCGCCAAAACAAATTGTCAAGGCTTGGCTTGGTTCCATTGTCACTGACTTAGAGACTGACTCTCATTGAAAAAAACCAAACGTCCTATTTTCCCAGACGGTACTTCCTCATGTCGTTTTTGTCCCTCGTCCCCCGCCGTAGGACCTCATTAGAAGCTGCACATTCGTGTGAATTTCCTTCCTTATGTTTCAGGTGAACCTTCAATTTACATGGATAGCCTTTTCTCGTCCCCCTCCCTGCCACAGACGGGACGTGCCGAGGATCACAGACCGGGCGGGGACGGGAAGCACTCCAGATGAAATGTCTGCCTCTTGAAACCTGTCAAATCTCACGGTGAGGAGGCGATTGTGCTCTCGGGATGCGAAGGACAGGACGGAGGTGCAAAAAAAAAAATAGCTGATAAATGAGGTCTACCCCGACTACATATGGTATGTGTTTTAAACAGGCTCCCTCTGGCCCACACAGCGGAGAGCCATCCTTCATGATGTGCAGAAGACCATCTCCCATGCGGAGGCACGGCGTTCTGCCAGGCAGCTGCCAATATCGGAGCCCAAGTCCTGTCCCCGGATCGGGCCCTGGACTGGCCCCGGGCCCCAGCCAGACACACGTGTGGAAGGCAGGGCTCATTAACGACCCCACGGCTTCCTTCCATGGTGCTTTTCTTTGTCCTTCTTTCTTCTCTCGCGACGCACAATTTATGCGTGCAACCTTGTAAAACAGAGAATGTTATTACGGAACGGTGTGAATCATTAGCTATTTATCCCTTGGCTGTTTCCCGGAAGTCCCATTATGTGTCGGCTCTAAACAAAGTGCACTGCCTCCCCAGTTGTCTCGGGTTTCTATATTTTATTGTGGCATGCGAGCGGCACAACCTGAAGCACAGTCCCCGACTAACAAACTTTCTGTTCGGTAATTGAATCATAAGAACTAATGGTATTTTAATTGAGAAATCACGTTTAATTAGATGCTGTAATTACTTCCTGTTTTTAGAATTTGGTTAAACTGCCCGATACAGGGGAGTGAACCACAGTGAGTTACTGACCTTGAAAACGGACCAATGGGAACTTCAGATCAGAAACAGCAGGATGAAATGATTCCGGCGTACTTGTGCTGCACTTTATTGTACGACCTCAGGATAGAAGATGGCTTCACGGCTTCCATCCAAACCAATCTGATATTCCCTCGACAGAATGGGGGAGGGGGGGTGTCTCTTTGTGTGAGTGTGTGTGTGTGTACGTGTGTGTGTGTGTCTTCTTAGGAGGGAGGTGCGGCAATGTCTTAGGACTGAATGACCCAGAAAAGAGATTACTGTCCGACCGGCGAACCACCTCTCTCTCTCCTGTCTAAATAATGTTATCTGGGACAGCGTTTATTAGCAACTTATTTGTCATTCTCTTTCTGAGGATGACGTGGAAGTGTCACCGTGTCAAATGGATTGTCTTCATTTCAGAGAACTTGATTTACCCGGTCCCCGCGACCATGATGCTTGGTTCTTGTTACCGTGGTTGAAATCGCCTTATAACAGAGCGCATCTTGTCAATATGGCATGAGGAAACTCCGCCGTTCACATCGCAAGTCATAGGACAAAATACAAAAAACATGAGCTCAGACATGTTCTCAGATTTTATGTTAGGACACCATCTGCTATGGACCATGGCTGTGTCTGTTCTGTAGACTCATATGGATCGACTTACAAGTTCACCAGAGAGCGTGACAACGCCATCCACCAACGCAATATAATCAGGCCGTACTGTCGGCCATCTTGACTTAAGTTAGCAGAAATATTTTTAGCGTTTCCAGATCGTAGGTTTCACGTCGGCATTCAGCACCAGTCTGACCGTGGCTGACCGTGGCTGACCGTGGCAGACCGTGGCTGACCGCATCTCTAGGGTCTAATGGGTTTCCAATAATCACTCTCCAACAAAAACAACCCATTATGTCAGTGCGATAGCCCGTGACGTGAGCTTTGGCAACAAGTTACATTCAATAAACTGTTCATTGTACAAGTCCCAAAAAAATATTGTTTGTCTCAAAATGCGAGGGGCGGAAGTTGTATTATGGAACTCCAGAGAGATAGAAAAAGAGTGACGATACTGGTGGATCTAGTCTTTTACTTCCTTTTTATGTGGGTCTTCATTCAGCCTTTATTGCTCATTATGTGTGGGGCCATGATGAAATGACAGATGATTCATGGAGAGCCAGGAACTGTGCTCGGACTGCAGACGTTTTTATCCTCTTCCTCTGCCGCCGGTATGTCAGCTCCTTCCAGTCGCCGAGGTAACAACGTTGCCGGAAGACTTAACAAGCGCCCCGGTGACGGAGAGCCACATATATCATCACGCTGCTGTGGTTGCTTCTGCTTCTTTATGTCGCCGTGCACTTCTGCAGAAATGTGAGGCCTGCTTTGATGCTTGTTGGCTCAACGGATTAAGAGAGAGTGCGTTTGGTATTGAAGAAGTCTAGGAGGTCGCAAGTCAAGAAATGTGTCAGTGTTTTGCCCGGACAACCATGTCTCCACAAGACCGGCAAGAAAAGGACACGATGCAGGTGGAGAGATTCACGGCACAGAACCGTGTTCAACCTCCTCAGCCCCCCGGGTTGTGGATGGTTCCCTATGCTGGCATATAGTTGGTATCGTTACGTAAGGTCCAGAACCCACAAGACCCTGTGAAAGGTTCTACCCCCAAGCCACACACTGGAATTTGTGTGGAAGTCATTTAGCAGGCGATCTTACCCAGATAGGGTTAAATGTTGTGAGTGCATGCATTTTTCAGCCGGGGCCCCCGCGGGAATCGATCCCACAAACCTGGCGTCGCAAGCACCATGTTCTGCAAACTCGACTTAATGGTCCTCTTTCTGGAACTTCAAATTCGTATTGGCACATCCTGTGTGCAGTAAAAACCAGCATGATGAATTTATGTTTTTATTATTCCCATATAGCATAATATCCCTCTAGTTAATTCTATAGTTTTGTATATATCTTTGTTGCCTCTTTTTTTGTTAATCCTAGAAAACTGGAAACTATGTCGTTCCTGTTAATGCTACACTCCCATTTACAAATCTGAAAAGAAACATATATTGGATAGTAATTATCCCGGATTTAACAAAGAGAATGTGCCTGGAACACTGTGTATCGTCCCTCAGGAGATTGAATGTTTCTCTCACGTTATTTTAGATTCTGGAATTTACACGATATTTGAGATTACAATAATTATGAGATCCAAAGTAGTGTTTCTAGTCAAATAGAACCGGGGGAACCTTTAATTTGGCTTTGATAACCCCTTGCGGTTAATAAATCCAGACTCCTCAAATCTAAAGAGCGTACATGACATACTTAATTATGGGATGGAACTTCTCTAACAATTAATATTTTATTTTTGTCTTTGAGACATGTCCCATACATGATTTATAACCACTGCCCGATGCTGCAGCCGCAGAATGTAGTAGTTCATTCTGATTTCTGCTAAATGCCAGACTGATGACATAATTGGTCGCTGTGCAGTTCACCGGAACGTCTGCCAAATGTAAAATAAAAACAACCTTGTAATTCGTTGCATAGTTTGTCATCATCCTTGAAATTTGACTATGCCCAGCTCTATTTCAGTATCGTTAACCAGGAACATTTGTCTACGCAAACCAACAAAACCCACGGAAGTCTTATAAAGCATTTGCACAAATGTCTTTTGTTTTCCTCTCCCCCTGACCTTCCCTTTTAAAAAATTTGAAATTGTTACATTTTCAAGAGCCTGGGTTCATTTTAATTTGGCATTGACCTGCATGTGACTGTAATACTGTTCCCATGGTGCTACAAAGAAAAGCAGAAGGATACCTCATTATGGAACGCCCTGTCTATCTCATACTCGGAAAAACTGATTCATGTGGACGGTGAGGTCAAAGGTCAGAGGGGATACCCACTCCCTTAATAAAGGGCCTCCTGAACATCGTTCTTGTCAGAATATCCAGACGGGCCTGTCTGACATACAATACAGGACATAACCGTAACCAAAAAAAAAACTTTTACGTCACAAGTATACATTATATTGTTTTTTTCATTTTTAAGGTAAATTGATATGGACCACATTTATTTTCTGCAGGAATAATGTGAGGAATTGTTGCCGGGCAGAAGAGAGAAGATAAGTTAGCCCCTTCTCTCTGATCCGATCCAGAAATGACATTATCAGAAGCCAACTGGGATATTACCTTTATCTGAGGATCCACAATATTTACAACAAGGAATATTAATTGGCCGCTACTCTACAGTGTCTTATCTGAGCACCTAGCAGAACTTTCACCAGTACCTAATTTGACCTAATTTTCATGTAATTGTTTTGAGAGGTCTTCGGTGAATTAAGTAGTGAAATATCACTTTAACGTGGAGAGGTTGTTGCAATCAGTTTTCCAGAGTAGGTTTTATCAGGCGACGAGGATCCACACCTCCTGGCGAAAGCAACCATTCTGCCACATTTCCTGCAGTTCACCACAATATTTCAGGTCCATTTTCTTTCTCAAATCCCCATCCATTATTGAACAGTGTAATTCCTGACGCAGTCACATCCTTTTTAGCCTGAAACTAGCATCAACTGTCACGGATCTATTAACAATTACACAGGACTGTTTTAGGATGAGGCTATAAGTTATCGTTGATGAAATATTTATCAATATAAAAATTTAGCATTTCACTTTTCCGACGCTGCGTCTGGGTATTCGAGTGGAATGGAATGAAATGGCCCTGAAATATTTACATGAGGAAGATAAGATTTAACATTACTCTGCATTTAGCGTCCCTGGGGTCTTCCTCGCTATTGAAGTATTCAGGCAGTAAGATCTCCATTCATTTTGTTGCCTGGTGACCCCTTATAATGTATTTAAAGGGAGAATGACCTCATGAATGTGGCACCATGTGTACCTGTGTCTGACACTACTCGCGATGTGACACTTGTTTAATGAAGTCTGTGTTGTTGAAGTTAGTCAGAACCATATTGTGAAGCCAGACCCTCATTGTAAACAAGAATGCGTTCCTGATTGACTAGTGACAAACATAATAAGTACAAATAAATGAAATTAAAAATAAAACTATACATTTGTGCTGGAGACAATATGTGGGCAGATTATAGGCATGCAGGCTTTTGAAGAGGATGTTGGAGTCCATTTCAGTGCCACAGTGGATACTGTGTATGTTAACTCAGTAGTAGTTTGCCTTCACAAGTTGCAGTGCTGGGTGGCTTGGGCTGATTGACCATACGAATGTACTACTAGTGTACTACTAATGTATTACTAGTGTACTACTAAAGTACTACTAGTGTACTACTAATGTATTACTAGTGTACTACTAATGTACTACTAGTGTACTACTAATGTATTACTAGTGTACTACTAATGTACTACTAGTGTACTACTAATGTACTACTAGTGTACTACTAATGTACTACTAGTGTACTACTAATGTACTACTAGTGTACTACTAATGTATTACTAGTGTACTACTAATGTACTACTAGTGTACTACTAATGTACTACTATTGTACTACTAATGTATTACTAGTGTACTACTAATGTACTACTAGTGTACTACTAATGTACTACTAGTGTACTATGTATACACGTCCATCAATCCTAGAAGCGCCACTAACCCTCGTCTTCTAGTGAGTGTTGAACTATGGGCTATCATTGCATTACTTTCATCTAGAAATGCCAAAACTAAACTAAAAAGCAAACACAAATGAGGAAATAGTTTGATCTATATGCACATTTATGCTCATCGTATTAGAAATACAGCCAAGTGTGTGGAGGCATAGACACGTAAACAGCCCACAAACATAAACAACAATTGTGAGAACATTTATAATACATTTATAATACAATTGCAGTGTGTTTTGTGTGTAGTTCAACAGCTACAGTGAGGAAATTATCAGAAAGCTAAAATGCTACAACGCTGCAACGTAAGCTAAAATGCTAAATCTGTGTTTCTCCCAAATGCTTGTTGTCACAAAATAACAAACATTTATGAGCGGCGGGCAAAACTCACTGTGAAATATTATCTCACCACGGGTCACTGCTTCAACCCGAAAATCTAAATACATCATCTGACATTTCCTCATGCACTAGCGTACAAGTAGAAAATGGAACAGCATCATTGTGAACATGTTAGCACTTGTCAAGATCTCCAAGACAATAGTCGTAGTAATAAAGTCACTAGTTTGCCAAGAGCAGTCGTTAAAAAGACGTCTTCAGCTGTAACACACGCGTCACCTTTAGAGCTGCGTCTTTGACTAATGATATTTTCACAGCTCCGGTGTTTTGCACGTCGGGCTCAGTGTCATCTGTCATCCGCAAAGAGGCACTTGTTTCCAGGTAAGCGAGAGAGAGAGAGAGGGAGAGAAAGAGAGGGAGAAATAGAGAGCGTGACCGTGAGGGAGGTTGTGTAGCGAGGTTACACCTTCAGCCGCGACATGACAGAGAGCATGCAGAGCAGGTGAGTGTTAGAGTGCAACTACGACTGCCCACCCCCAACGCCGCCTCCGACACCAGCGCCTCCGTGTACATCGTCCTCCCGTCTATATCGGATCAGGGAGAGTGCTGCGAGGGTGAGACGGGCCTTCGTCCCCGGTCGGGGGGAGTCGCTGATAAGGGGAGGCCCGCGGAGGTGATGAGGCAGACTGAGAAATGTGTGACAGCTCCACGCTCACCTAGCTTATTAATGCTATGTACGCCTGGTCACGCCTGGTGCAGAGCCAGCCTAGACTGTGTGCGCCCAGATCATTACGCCACACGGACACTAAGAGGTGTCAGCGGAGGCGGCGTAGGGCACGGTTTCGAGGAAACCCCCCCACAGCCCCCTAACCTGACCCGTACCCCCCCGATTAATTCCTCACAGTTGTGCGCCTGTGATGTATGTACAGTGTGTGTGTGAATATCCTGAATGGGCTTTAGGTGAGTCACAACGTGATGCTCTTTGTTTCCTTGGGTTTGAAACTGCCTCACCGTCTTTGGTGTTTCTGGCGGGTTCGGAGCTTTATGTTGCAGTGGCATTTCTTCTACGTTTGTATTTTACTCCCGGTATTTTGGAATCCTGTGGAGTTCAGAGGTCAGGTCTGATGTTTCGGCTGACGGTCTGGCGGAGACTATTTCTCAATAAATGCAAATGGCTCAACAGCAGTTTTCAACGGAACATCTATTGTGGTTTGAAATACACATCTGTGGGGTTGTTTAAACACCTAGTTACATTACGTAAAAATATCACGGAAAGAAGGTTGTTATGAATAACATTTCCAGAAAATAGCTAACTTCCTTTTTTAAAGTAAAAATCGCCACCAACAAATATACGTTTTTGGCAAAAGATTAGTAGTGTTCGCACACAATATGGCAAATTCAGCGATGAGGTAATCTACACACTGATATTTTCGTTCTTCCTTTCCAGAAAAAAAGGTGTAAGTGCAATTTGGTCAGCCAGGCAGGAGGGGTAGGAAGAAATGTAACAGGACCGTCCGCACAATAAATCACACGATTCCTGGTGACATTCATACAATATGGATATAGTGTTAACTGTGCGAGTCAGACAGACTTCTGCACCCAGGCTGGTCCTCTGCTGTGACCTTCCCCTACTGTCGTAATCAATCATTCTGACACGGGACTCACTGTTTTTGTTTAATATAACGCTATTGGCATATACAGTAAACAAAGTGCAAAGGACATTGTGGTTTTGACGCTAACGTGATGGAAGATGAGATGCAAGTTGCGTCACATGGTTGGTTCGGTCAACGAGAGACAAAATCCTAGTTTTGTTATGGTTAAAATAAATTAGGAAAAATAATGAAATGTGCTGAATTAAATGTATTCTGGTGTAATATTAATAGCTCGTTTCATCATTTACTACCATACCATGGTTGATGTTTGACGAAAACAACAGAGGCACTGAGAAATCACAGTTTATTTGAAATCTCACCAATTTCCTGCGACTGAGAGCCAGGTTATATGAGTTCAGCAATTGAGTTTTCAGGCTGACACGTAGATAATTCATTTTCCCTGACCATTCATCCTTCTATGTGTCACACATACGCACAACCTGACACACATAGACAAAATAAATTATTGTAATTCACACACGCCGTCATTTCTACGGAATATTCACAGACATGGACAAAGACACGTGTCATTGTGGTCACTTCGGTGTCAGAGAAAAAAGACGTGCGTATGTATGCGAGAAATTAAACAACGGTTCTGTGGGCAATGAGAAGCCCTAAGGAACGCTAACGAAATTGGTGTTTACATTCTGTTTTCTCTGTGTATTTTTATGCAAATGTGCACTCTTAGCGCACAGACTCGGCCGACCCACAGCCGGATTTACACAGACGAGTAACATTTTGAGTTGACGTTTATTCGCGTGACTCGCGCCTGCCCTGTTTCCTCAACATCGGAGACAAGTGACATTGTTCGGCGAGGTCTTCAACAGGCACGAGTTGTTAATTCATTGCCACTGACAACTCATTCTCACCCGGCCCTGCCAGCCGGGCGGCTGCAGCGCTACGTGTCACTGCCACTCCAAGCCGAGCGTCATGTGATCTAAAAAATACCTGGCACTGTGAAATGGCTTTCTTCTTGTGGCGCTCCGCGACTGAGAGGCCCCGGTAGTATCCTGAGAGAACGAGCGGGTAAAGATGACGTTCACACGGAGGAACATGGGAACGCTCAACTGTCGGAACGCAGACACGTCGGGGCATTACGCCGAGGTGTGACACAACCAGACAAAACATTAGCTTCCCAGGCAAACAGGATGCACACGTTTCACTGCCACTTGATGTGCACTCCGCTCAAAATGGCAGCTCGGAAATGGTGTGATTTTCACATGTAAATGGGGGTGAGGAGAGCTGTTTAGAATATACAACGGGTCACGTCCGAGCTCATTCCTTTTTTCCTTTCGGTGATTATGTGGTACCTGTTGGAAAGTTGGTTATTTCTGTGTGAAAATTGGATGTAGTATTTTCTGTAGTGTAGCCCGAGGCACAGTAGGAGATATTGATTGAGTTGAATGCAAGGTTTGGCACAAGGGGATTGTAGAGAAAAACCCAAGGCGGAGAACTGAGCTCTTATTGGCACCTTCTACTTTTCCAACAAAAAATCCTCCAGGAGTTGAGTGGTGAAAAAAAGTCACAAAACAAAATGAAATAACTTTATGGTGGCAGCTGATGATCTGAGCATGGTTGTATTCCATGCCAGCATGTAAGAGAATCAAGCAAAACAAGGAAAAAGTTACACTTTGTACAACTGGTAGATAATTAGCCATTTTGACATGAATACATTCACATTAAACAAGCAGGAAAACAATATATGAAAAATCGGTGTCAAATCACATTCAATTGACTCTATGTGAACATTATCCAAACATTTAAGTTGTTTGTAAAGGTAAAAAGATAGGTGTAAGATGGTAAGCTAAGATGAGGGAGACGATATAGAAGCTCTCTCCGACGGAAATACAACCGCCTCTTTCAGCCTTCACAGTCTGCTTACTTAGGACAAAACCTGACATGTGAATAACACAAAACCTCGGTCAGTCAGAAGGCTAATCATAGTTCAATGAATTCAAACAAATCTCTCTGTCAGGAAAGCAGAGAGAAACATCAATGGGTGTCTTCTGGCTCAGGTGGAGCCATCTTTCCTTTCTCACTTGGATTTCTTTTACTGTATTTTAAGTGAAGCTATCTTTTTTCTTTCAGAGGAAAAATATGGAAAGCACTATTGATCAGCACAAAGCTAACCACCAGGGATGTTCTGTGAGGTATCTCCGAGCTTGGTGAGTGCCACAGAGAATTACTAGTATCTATATTTTAAGGGGAACAGTCGTCAGATTGAGAGTGCATACCGAGACTTATCGATGAAGTGGGGTAGGGTGAACAAGTGAGACGTTGTCATAAGGATAAAACGACTATAATTGAACTGTAAAATAAGGCCAAGGACATTGTGTGGGTTTCAAGTGTCAGCGATTTAAGAAAAATGTACTTTTATTGCACGTATCTAACGCCCTGCGAATGAATTGCACTTCTGATTTCTTATTAGGCACATTTACTCTCACATGTACATTCACATTCACATTTACTCTTGCATTTACATTCACATGTACATTCACATTTACTCTCACATTTACATTCGCATTCGCATTCACATTCACATTTACATTTACATTTACATTCACATTCACATTTACATTCACATTCACATTCACATTTACATTCACATTAACATTTACATTCTATTTACATTCACATTTACATTTACATTTACATTCACATTTACATTCACATTCACATTTACTCTCACATGTACATTCACATTTACACTCACATTCACATTTACATTCACATTTACTCTCACATTTACATTCACATTTACATTCACATTTACTCTCGAATTTACATTCACATTTACATTCACATTTACATTCACATTTGCTCTTGCATTTACATTCACATGTACTCTCACATTTACATTCACATTTACATTCGCATTCACATTCACATTTACATTCACATTTACATTCACATTCACATTCACATTTACATTCACATTCACATTTACATTCACATTTATATTCACATTTACTCTCACATGTACGTTCACATTTACACTCACATTCACATTTACATTCACATTCACATTTACATTCACATTTACATTCACATTTACATGCATTTGACATTGTGCTGGTGCAATAGGTGATTCCCGTTAAGCAAGTTTGAACACTCCTCACTTTCAATTGCACGTTAGCTGACATTTGCTTACCCTTTCAGGGTTTTTTAATCAGTCTAGATCTGTGAGTAACATGAATCTGCTTGATTTAATATCCTTCTCACATTAAACAGAACTCTGAGACATATGTCAAATGTTTTAATGGGAGTGTAAAGGGCATTGATGTTGGTCAGTCAAACTCTTAGCAAGGATCTTTTTGTCATTGTACGGTCAGGTTATTTCTTACACTGGACTGAATTCACATAAGGCTTCTGCAGGTCATGATGTTGGCTGCTGCATGCTGGATACATGTTGTCAGACCACGTAGTTCTGGAGAGGAAACTGTCTAGCTATCCATTTTATTTCCATATATAATCCATACAGACAACAAGTACATTTCAAGGTTTACAGTATCCTTAGCATATTCGCGTAAAGATGTTTTCACGACAGGCAGCGTAAAGTCATAAAGTGCAGTGAACCTGAAACCCAGTTGTTATTTGCCATTGAAATATAGTACAGGGCCTTAGGTCACTCCATCTGGGTTAGGGTCACTCCATCTGGGTTAGGGTCACTCCATCTGGGTTAGGGTCACTCCATCTGGGTTAGGGTCACTCCATCTGGGTTAGGGTCACTCCATCTGGGTTAGGGTTACTCCATCTGGGTTAGGGTCACTCCATCTGGGTTAGGGTCACTCCATCTGGGTTAGGGTCACTCCATCTGGGTTAGGGTTACTCCATCTGGGTTAGGGTCACTCCATCTGGGTTAGGGTCACTCCATCTGGGTTAGGGTCACTCCATCTGGGTTAGGGTCACTCCATCTGGGTTAGGGTTACTCCATCTGGGTTAGGGTTACTCCATCTGGGTTAGGGTCACTCCATCTGGGTTAGGGTTACTCCATCTGGGTTAGGGTCACTCCATCTGGGTTAGGGTTACTCCATCTGGGTTAGGGTTACTCCATCTGGGTTAGGGTTACTCCATCTGGGTTAGGGTCACTCCATCTGGGTTAGGGTCACTCCATCTGGGTTAGGGTCACTCCATCTGGGTTAGGGTTACTCCATCTGGGTTAGGGTCACTCCATCTGGGTTAGGGTTACTCCATCTGGGTTAGGGTTACTCCATCTGGGTTAGGGTCACTCCATCTGGGTTAGGGTTACTCCATCTGGGTTAGGGTCACTCCATCTGGGTTAGGGTCACTCCATCTGGGTTAGGGTCACTCCATCTGGGTTAGGGTTACTCCATCTGGGTTAGGGTCACTCCATCTGGGTTAGGGTTACTCCATCTGGGTTAGGGTTACTCCATCTGGGTTAGGGTCACTCCATCTGGGTTAGGGTTACTCCATCTGGGTTAGGGTCACTCCATCTGGGTTAGGGTCACTCCATCTGGGTTAGGGTCACTCCATCTGGGTTAGGGTTACTCCATCTGGGTTAGGGTCACTCCATCTGGGTTAGGGTCACTCCATCTGGGTCAGTTTTAACACTGCATGGGTTAAAGGGTTATTTTCATGTTTCCTAGGTTGACTTTGTTCAGTTGTTTGATAGGTAACCGTAATGTCAATCGTCTGTATTTTTGTGTGACTGAGAGCTGGTTGTAGTTTGTTAATGTCGTCCTTTGACGCTAATTTTATACTTTCAGAAATCCTCAAACCTGTCCGGTCTGTAATTCAGACTTGCAGAGTCATTTGTTATGTATGCTTGATTGCGATACTGTTATTGGTACATTTGCTTTGGTTTTAAAAAGATAGCAAATGAAGTAGCTAGCGTTGATGATTCAAATTGAATTCCTGAAACGGTGTAAATGTTGTTATGGACACAGTCGTACAAAGTGAACTCTGTTTTATTGAGGAACAGTCGTTATGTATAATTCTGAAGTATTTAGAGAAATCGTACAACAAATGCTAAGCCCAGATGTAAAGAAACAAGGTATCTACCAGCAGAAAAAGACAGAAGAACATGACACTAACACATGTGCTTTAAAGGAGATATTAACTCTGGGCTTATTCTGCACCACTGAGTGTCTGTTTCGGAGCGTACGTTTCATAACTGATTAAACAATATCATCGTCAGACCTTTGAAATAATCAACACGGGCCCAGTTCGGAGCTTGGATCACATCTGAATGGTAAATACACAATAACTCAGCTAATATGGCTAATCTCCTACCTCTCCCTGGTCTCCTCCTACAAATCCACCTCCTCTTTCTAATACCTCTCCCCCCGCCCTCCCCACCCACCCCAGCCTTAGACTTGCACGTGAACATGATGAGATGATAGTTAACCAATGTGGCTTGGCTCCCTACTGGTTAAGAGAGGCTGCTCTCTCTGGCCTTAAGATCCCCAGCTGAGAGGCAGCGAGCAGACACAGAGCCGACACAGAGGACACCTGGCTAAAGCAGCTGATGTAATTGACCATGGTGGGTGAGGTACAAATGGCCTGCTAGCCCTGACTAGTGCACTCCGCTTGACAAGGGCCGATAAAGCTCTGGGCGAAAGTAGTGCGATGGATATACAGCGATATGGGAGAGATTTTAGATGCTGGGTCCGTTTGTGGTTAAATAAAAGGTTGTGCTTCTCTGAGATGCTTCGAGGGTTTTTTTTGTCTTCTTGTTGTGTTTTATTTTCGCACACATTTGGGGAGCAATATATTTTCCTGCTAAACAATTTCCCTTTCCCTGCTCACAGAATAAAGTTATTAAGAAAATTAAAGTGACAACTTAAGATAGCAATGTAATAAATGTTATTGTAATCCCACGAAATGTGCTACATTAATTTTTCCCCAAACAATAGGCTTATAGGAATGTTTCATTTTCATTGTGCAAATACATTTGAATTTATGCATGTAACAAACATGGAGACGATAATTGCAGAGTTGTTCCTTTTTGTGCATTTTGTATTATTTGAGATTAACTGCACGTAATGATTGATAACCAGTGACTTCTAAAAGGGTAATACTCCGCCGAGCAAACTCCACTGACACAGTTCCTGTAACTCGAACTTTAAGATTTGTAGCCCCACTTTTAAACATGCACCTCGTTAATGAAACCGTTTCCTCCGCTACCCCAACGCCTCGGGCCCCGGTGCTTATCCCATCACTTACAATGTGTCACAAGCCCTCACTAAAAACAGAGCGTACTGACGCACTAGCCCCATAAACAGGGCAGAACGGGACAGAACTGGGTAATATGTAAACGGCAGGACTGAAGAGCGAGCAGGTAAAGATAAAACTAATTAGACAGGCCCACATTTCTCTCTCTCCCTCTCTCTCTCGCTCTGTTCTGTTTAATGAGCTTCTAATATTAATCACTAAGATGTGCCGTCAGTCATCTTGAGCTGTCCCGTTGACGTGCCCCGGTGCCGAGTGTTTAGCTGAGAGGCCCCCCGTGGCGGTGCTGCCGGGGTTGTGCCGCGCCAACCCGGTCCTAACTGCACAGCGGAGACGGGCGAGGGCCACAGGGTGCCACTTTAAGGAGCGAATAATAAAATAAAGGATGGCGTGCGGAGGAGCGGAGGCCTAAAAGCCAGCGAACACGAGCGGGTGACACCCTGCCTGTTATTGGGGTCCTCCGTGGAGGTTCGAGTGTTGTATTGCGTGGGATGGAGGTACGTCTGTTTAATTAACCAAGCAACCTGGACAGACACCAAGGTCCAGGCACACTCAACTCCAGAGGGGTCTGTGCCGGAGGTGGCTATTTTCTTACGTCTGCTGACCCCTTCCACGCGGGCGGTCCTTCAGCTCTTCTCCGTGTCCCTCTTAACCCCGTTTAACTCTCTAGTTTATTCGAGGACGCTGTTGGGTGGTTGGCCTCGTGTGTGCTGTGCAATAGACCAGTAACAGAGTGAAATTTCAAATGACCAAGCGTCGGCTTATATCCTCTGTTATATCTGGACCATGTGATCTACTGTATGTAATTCAAGCATTGTACTTGTTGATCGAGCATACCTTTCGCTGTTATCCGAGATTTGCATAATTCTTTTCTCTGTTTAAAAAACAGTACAAGCGTTTGTCACCCGAATACGGAGCGTTGAGCCGGTCGTCGTACGGCGGAATACATTTGCGCGTCGTTGTCGCACGAAGGTTCAGGAGGTAAGACCCGGAAATGTATGCAGAGTATCACACTGGAACGGGCAGATGACGAGGTTCGTTTTTAAACTCTGCCGAAGTGAAGTGGCTCTCCAGACCGGATGCCTCTTCGGCGGCGGAGTTTATCCAGTTGAGACCCAGACAGAGGGGGGGCTTCTGGGGACCGGGGTCATCTGTGCTAATACAATTCTGACCTTCGACTCAGACTCTTGAGTTGAGTGCGCCGGAGTCGGTGTGTGGACTTGTGTGGGACCCGGCTGGGATGTTGAGTAATGGATGGAGAACAGCGTGGCTGTAGGTGGATATTCATGTATTTACTCACGTTAGGCCACGGTTGGTTTAGCTCATGAATGAACAATTTCAATCTGCCCACAGTCACCTGGAGGTTTTATTCCATGCCACGGTGTGCTCGCAATTCAGATGGATATGTGTGTGTGTGTGTGTGTGTGTTTGTGTGAGTGTTTTTTTTACGCGCCGGTACACACTAAATATTTTCCCTCTAACCGGTGGCTCACAATATAAACAGTAGTCAAATCACCTGAACAGCTTCTAGGCGTCTTAAGAATTTAGCCATCTAGAAGCAGGCGGTGAGTCATATCACGTTCGTAGGAATTGAACGTTACAACTTCAGTTGCTCCGGGTTGGAGAAAGTGTTCGTGCGTCTGCACGCAGTACCTTATTGTGAGCGAACCAATGTGTGCCTCAGTGTTTTACCAACCCTATGAAAACAGCACTTACTAACACATCCTCCACAGCTGTAGGTGCTTGGCCTCTGTGCCACATTTCCAAGTCAACACTTTAACATTTCAACCTCAGCACGTTTAGGATTCGAGAACGGCGTACAGTCAGCCGAAAGACCTGAGACGGCACCGGCTGACAGAACAACATAGCTGGTGTGCAATGGGGTAAATTCTGTTCTTTTTGGGGGAGGAAGGTTATTGAATGTTCAATTCATATATTTTAAAACCAACCTAGTCTGCTGCATCATAATAATTCTTCCAGCAGTCACATTACATACTTGATGTGCGACTGCCAGCTAACTCTGACTTCACCGGAGACTCTTTCTCTTGAATGCATACATGTCAACACATTTGCGATGTGCTATAAACCAGAATCTCACCAGTGTAATGAAACTCATCAGTCACCTGCTCTGGGTTTTGTTACATACCCGAGGAAACAAAGTAAATATACAGTATACTGTGTTGTATGCATATATATTATATTGAACTCGGAACATACAATGCAGTCGTGGCTTTGCTCAGGTTGATCACTCCCACCATAAAAGATGACACGTCTGGATTTCACTGCTAGGATTTATTTCCGAAGTTTGTCAAGTTTTTGTTCTGTACACCAAACATGAAATGTAGCGATAGATGTAAAAAAGCATAGTTCAATACAGTGTTCTCTGAGAGACTGTTGCTCACAGTATTCTAATATAACTTCGTAATAAAGTATGTGTGTGTGTGTGTGTGTGTGTTAACAACGCATTCGCAACTGTTTGACCCAGGAACATTTAATGAGCTTCTTTAGGATATATGGAGGGAGGCGACTAGCCTGGGCCTGTCAAAAACAAACTAACCTATGTGACCATAGATGTCACTGAGCCACTTTAGTGAGATAATTACCATTGTAGTCAGATCAGCACTTTGTAAAGTCACTGGGACTCTCTTGGCTAATTTTCCTTCCAATTTAATTCTCCTACGCTTCATCTAATGATATTTTTCCTCACTCTTTTTGCCTATTAGTTACTTCTCCCTTCCCAGCGCTTGAGTACATTCACAGATTTATTTTTTTCATTTCATTTGTTAAATGTAAAAAAAAAACGTTGTGTCTGAATGAAACAGAACAAGTTACAATAAGATACCGTAGAATAATATATACAGGGCATACTGTAAAATGTTTCTTCCTCACTAACACGCAAAACCCCACAATGAGGAAGCAAAAACTGGTTTTCTAGAATTTAGTGTGTGTTCAGACAAAGGTGACACACCGGTCTACATTGCATCTATGTCAGAACAAAAACCAATCCATGTGGTTATCATTTTCCATATCTGTTTTTATCTGAAGAGATTTCCTGAAGCCCCTCCCACAAGTTGGATCCGCGTGATGGACACTTCTTACGTACCATACAGTCAAGCTGCTCCCGAATCAGAATAATAGCCTTTGCCTCCACCAGGCATGACAGGTTGTGTCAAGCATTCCTCAATAATCTTTTTATTTGGTGTGTCTTCTTTTTCATCCAATCCCTCGTTTTTCTTTATGGCCATTTTGAGACTGTAATCGAACCCGCAATTTCTGATGTTCCAATTATTTCACTAGTCTATAGATGGCTAGTTGTATTGTTTCTTTAATGAGAAAAGTAGTTTTTAGGTGTGCTAACATAATTGCAAAAGGGGTTTCTAATGTGAAATAATTTAACCCAATGTTAAATTTGAACACGGGTATTTCTGATCAAATTGATTTAATATCAATGGACAGAATATTCATATTATCATGAAAAATAAAATGTTAATGAACACTCCTTAGACAGAGACAAATGACCAAAGCCAACAGTTACAAGGATCCCGCTTACATTGTGGTTGATTAATGAACGTAACACACCGCAAAAAGCCTCGGTAATGACTCCAAGCGTCAAAGCTGCGTGAACCTTGACACTGCAGGTCACAGATACCCGACCCCCCTTCCCATCCTCCGTCTGACCCTCCACGGGTTTCCCCAAGTCCATTCCACAACTCTCCTGCCGCCGGTTAAAGGCTTCCTGTTAAACGGGAAGTTCCACATCACCACGGCTGGAGTCGTGGCACTCAACAGCGTGACATTCAAGCCTTCCGGAACATCGGTAATGTACACTACGTTTCACCGCTTCTGCTTATAGGGCGAGTCCAAAATGGTGCCCTATTCCCGCCAGGCTGTTGTCAGAAGTAGTGCATAAGTTCTAATGTGCAGTGGTTGGCCCGCGCCAGGCTAATGCTGATAGCTGGACGCTAGGTTTGTATATTGGTTTGGGGCGACCAGCCAAGCCCAGTTCAGGTTTTAGCGTGGCCGTCCTGTGGCACACACGCCTTTGTGCACGAACGAACACACACACACCAAAAAGCATTGAATGTTTTTACACCAGAGCTGCCAAATGAAGCCCCTTACCCCCCTCTGTCACCACTTTACCCTCCTCCCCTCCACCCCCCATTGCGCTCTCTCTGTACCAGAGCAACCCGGGGCATTGGTGGCAGACTTCTGGACAGGGCGGCTAGCATCTGTCGTCTGGGTATGCTGCAGTCTTGGCTGGTTGGCAGGCAGGCGGGTGGGTGAGGGGGGACATTGCTGGGCATTCATCCCCTTTGGCTACTGTTTCTGACAGCACAGTGTCAATGCGGCCCAAAGCAAAGACTGACTCTGTTGCCCGTCGTCTTTAGCCCTGGCCCAACCTGTCCGCCTCCGCGCTTTAGCCTCCATACCTCCACCCTTCTACCTCCACTCTTCTACCTCCACCATTCTACATCCACCCAGCCTGTCTTTTCTTTCTAACCATGAATTTCTGCTGAATGAGAAACATGTCAAATGTAAACGTTCG